>CM051033.1:21556218-21733718 GCA_027627225.1 Congeria kusceri | reverse complement strand
AAACTGCACTTGTATATTGCCAAACGAAAGACTAAAACAAATGTGTATTTAAGAATCCCCGTCTTTGTTTGAATTTGAACTCTTTATATAATTGAACTTTGTTAGTCACACAAACTGAAACAGGGCTTCGACAGGGCCGGTGACCCCTATTTTTTAAGATGGTTTAAGTTTTAGGATACATTGACGCATGTTTGTGGACATTTTAAAGAAAATATGTCGTTGGAAAAAATTGGACGAAATTAATGCGATCGTCTTTAAGAGGCATGAGCTGTCCAAGTTATCTTCCTTGCAGACCGTACGTTCGATATGCTGAACCCTGAGGATTGCAGCTAGCAACCATGCGCGGTTACATGATTTTGGGTGAGAGGGGTGCGCTAATATAATGTACCTTCCAACATATTAACGCAAAAGTTATATATTATGCAAAAAATGTTAACTTGTGTATGTGCGCGATATCATACTTTAGCTTGTTCAAGAGATTCTTGACATGTTCAAACCTTCTGTGAAACATAAAATAAAAAGAAGCTGATTAACAAATTATGTTTTGAAGATTTTACTGGGGCGTACGGCGCTTCCGCCTTCTCTTAATTAGGTTGTAGCAACCGATATTACCATCTGACAGAAAGATATGTTATCACTTGTCGCATGATCTGAACAATCAGGAACGTACTTCCGTTCTAGATATTTGCCGTGATAAAGCTTAAGAGAATACTTCAAAGTATACAGGCATGTAAAATGTATAAAAAAACATCATTATTTTATTAAAAACAACATCAAACGACATCAAAATAAAACCAGCAACAACAAATTCATAAGCCCCGTATGTACTACATTTGTGCATGCACATGTTTGGATTTTGTACATAACTAGCAATCGATTTAGTAAAATTAAAGTGAACGTACGAGGACATTTTCTTTATATTCTGTTTTATAGTCATAGTCACAATAACGTCATTTTTGCGATAGTAGTCAAGCGCGGTAAAAAAAAAGCTGTACACCAGCTCTATTATGAAGTTTTCTATAATATAAAGTTCTAAAAAACTCGTGTTTTTGTGAGAAAATCAAAACCACACACAAATAGTCATGGGTAGTAAATAGTGCATGCGTATGCGATATCGACGTTTACACATTCAATCGGTAAACAATCCTGAGATAAGAAGGTCATTATTGTTTGATCTAAATTGATAAACGGATCTGCCGCCTATATTTGCTTCTGTATCTTGTACTATAGCAACAGTGCTGCAGCGCGGTGTTTCACAACTATAAACTGAAACTAATCCAGGTGTGGTAAAACGACCCTGATAGGTAACATAATACATATGTAAGCACATACTCGTTATCCATCACATTTAAAGGGACTGATCTCCAGATGGTCCAATTGAAAAAACGAAAGAAAATTGTCAAAAATACACGGTTATCTTACATAATCGTGTACAAAAAATAAAAAAATAGACACGTGTGTTTTAATTTTAAATTACCTGAAAAACAACGATTTTATATAGCTTTTGTTCTTTTGTCGTCCTTAAATCTATAGCGTCTGGAAAAGCCATAATCCATCGAGTAATTTAAAAATAGCGCCGTTTATATTTAGTACAATCACGTGACTGTTTTGCCTGCGCACACTTAAATAAGGTGCTCGTTTTGGGGAAAGCCGCGGTATTTATAAATCGGGAATACCGGGTTCAAGTTAAGAGCGAGCTTATTCAACTTCTATTTTTCAAGGAAATATACAGTTCTGACAGTACTTGATCGTTTTCTATACAAATAGTGATAGTTTTATGCATGTTTTACCGTTTAGGCATAGTTTCAAAAACGCCTATTTATTGCCCATCTGGAGTTCAGTATTTTCAACTTTCAATTAAATGTTATTTGTACATCAAGGGAGCCTTTATATTATGTTGGCATATCTTCGTGAATAACTAAAGAGTATCGACTTATATCTTCAGATCTGAATTATCAATTTTCTATGTTCATTCCCCAAAATAAGGAAATAATAATGCGCAGCTCAACACTTGAAATCAATGTTTATGGTGATAAACTTATTTCTTGATACTGCTTTATTAAATGTAGGACAACATATATTTTGTTGGATATGATACTTGCTCGAAAGTCAATTTAATAGAATTTGAACCCATGCCCACATTTCATTCCTTTAGTTCGCTGCTTTGTTTCCTCTAGTTAGATGAGGACTATGATCATCATTACATTTGAACGCAACGTGTGCACATGTACATCGCTTAGGAGCAAGTTAAAATGAAATGTACTCAAATAATATGTATTGGATAGGGCACGAATATCGTGTAAATGTGTAGGAATTAAAGGACATAATTTCATTGAGTATGCTCGAAATGTAATTTTATGTCGAATAAAATCTTTGGTATTAAAATCAAAACGCCCACATTAAAATCGGCTGAGTTAAGATAATAATATCATGAAATTATACAATGATACTTGAAGCCCTTTTATCGACATAAAGTAATTAAAGATAGGACATATTCGATAAAGAATCACATGATTTCCCAGTTGTCTCCCTTGCATACTGGAATGAACATCGGCCACGAGGCATGCTCACTTGCGTGCTACATGATTCAAGATTCAAGATTCAAGATTTTATTTACAACAAATCCAGAAGGCCACGGTCCATGTGGACAATGGTGGTACATGTGTATAGCACAAGCATTCAACATTAAAATATATAAGGTTGAAAAGAAGTGAATAAACAAATACATATGTGTATATATTTGCAAGAAATTAGCGATTAGTAAATAAGATCGTAATTTAAATCTTGTTATCTACAATTTACAGTTGCACGACAAATTACAAAAAGGGGTAATGAGTTGAACAAAGTGAACTGTATATATAAACAGTATGTAGATATATGATGGTACATGTGTATAACTCAAACCTTCAAATCTATATCTAAATAAAATATACGGCAAATAGATGGTATTTAAGTACTATTAATTATATTATCAATACTTTACACCCTGAAACGAAACAATATGTGCTATTGAAACAAACGAAGATATACTTCTTAACACAAATAAGACTATAAGACACAATAAACCAATTTCGAATAAACAAATATAATTATATAATTATAAATTACTAATTCAATGTATAAAGAGGGAACATAGTACACGTGAACACTCTCGGGTTAAATGATATAGTTTTATGTACATATTTGTTACTATTTTTATTTGAATGTGCAAATACTTAATTGACATAGGCAACAATAAATTCTTAACACGTGACCAGTATTATATGTGCATGTACGTATTTGCATATTCGGCCGGTTTCTGTGAAACGGTGGTATGTATTTCATTCTAATATAAGTATATAAAATGCATTCGAGAACAAAGTGGTACTGGTACTGGTCTTCCAAAAGATTACCAACATCACATTCCCTAAGTTCAATTTTTCAATATATGTGCTGATGGGCGTAATCAAGATAAACTAAATCTGACGTTTTTTTTTATATTACACAGCATTAAATAGGGTTGAATTTTAAAATTTGCAATATTTCTTCAAAATAAGGTTCTACTGGAGTCTATTAATCGACTATTTACCCTCAGTCATTAACAAGTTAACCCAATATTTTATAATGTTATAATATCTTGTAGTTTGAGAATTTTTGCGACCAAGCTCGCCGTATATAAAATAGTTTTGAATACTTCCTGAAACACCTAGTAAGCTTTTACAAAATTGCATAGGTACGCGCTCTATAGCACTGCCTTTATTGAAAACAGGTGAAATTAGCTTGTCAAATAAATCTAATCTATGTTTAATTGTGATATCGGTAAAATGTAAAGGTACCCATTCATCTTGAAAATAGATTTCAATGCTTTTCCGGCTAATGTGTTCTGAGCGTCGGAAAATGATCCACCTGGGGTATATACAACACCAAAATAATTAAATCTCGATTTCTGTATGATTATAGAAACAAATCTTATTTTGTAATCGCCCCCATTTCCTAAATATCATGTTTGCGTTCACCACTAACTTCTAAAGATAACAATATTCGTGTTAAGCATTTAAACTATTCTGTAATTCTTCCGCCTTGTTGGCAAAACTTATAATATCGTCTGCATACAGTATTCACAAAGAGTAGCTTCTAAGTCATTTACAAACATTGAAAATAGGAAAGAAGATAAACATTTGCCTTGCCTCACACCTAGCAAACATTCGAAATCTCCACTTAACTGATAACAATACTTCACTCTAGATTTGACTGCTGCATACATTGATTTAATGGTATTGAATATTCTGCCTCGTAAGCCTAATTTAATTAGTTTATACCAAAGGTTTGTTCTAACGACATAATCAAAAGGTTTATTAAATCAACAAATACACAATGCAACTGCTTTCCTTGGTTGATAATATGTGTTAAAAGACTACGAAGCACAAACATATTATCGATAGTGCTCATATTTTGTCTGAAACCTGCCGGAGCTTTAATGTAAACGGAATAATGTTCAGCCCACTGTAAAAGTCGAATATTTAAAATGCATGTAAAAAGTTTTCCTTATGTACTCAATAATGTTATATCTCTGTAGTTGTTTTTATCATTAATAATACCTTTCTTGTGCAGTGGGATCACACAGCCATCAGACCAAGAAGTTGGAAAGTAAATATTTTGTTTAACAGTGTATGTAGGTATAGTAATTGGTAAGAGTGTGTCTTTACCATAGATAAATAACTCATTCAAATGCATATCAGGGCCTCCACTTTTGTTAGTTTTCAATTCATTTATAGCTTTATCAATTAATTCGTTGGTAAAAGGCTGATTTAATTCCTCAAACATTACACTAAATTTGTTTCTCTCATACCGCTCCCAGAAATAATAACAACTTAATGTGGTGTATTAACCAAGCTACTTGGATTATTGACACTTGAAATAAAATTCAAAAGTACTCAGATGTATATTTGCATTCTGTATTTCTGCAGATTGTTTCAGAATACTCCAATACATTTTAGCACTTTTATATCTAGCATGTTCAAGTTTTCTTGTTTATGCCTTATCGTAATCTTATCTATGTTTTCGTATACAAATCTTGAACTCGGACCTTATTGTGCTAAGTAGCCTCCCATAACACGGCGGTCAGTTAACCTACTCACACATTTCCTGGGCAAGCTTAGCCGACCTAAGCAGTTTACCAGTACTAAGTGTACATACCTACGCCAGTAACTGACATGCAACCTACTTGTAGAAAACAGATACAATCATATTATGGACACAAGATTCGATAGGAAGTTTAAAATTACATTTATACTTATATAGGGCCCTGAAATCGATCCCAGGGACTTAAAGATCTGGGGTCCTATTCCAGATGCACCTTATGTGAACTCTTATCCTTAAAATCATTATTTTCCGTAAGCATTTTATTCCAAGTATACATTGAATTCTGCTAAATGTTCAGTAATAACTAACTTATCATATTTACTACTAGTTACTTAACTGTAATTGCAATCATTAATTTATATGTAGTTTTAAAAATGTTACCTACCAAGAAATGGACCATAAGTGAAAATGTTTCAGATAAACTTAAGACGTTTCTGGAATATGGCCCCTGCGGTCTAGCCCTTTACTGATACCAGAATGTAAGCTTACCTAGGTCATCAGCAACAATGAAGACTATATTCGGTGGCTTTCCGTCTACAATACGTGGCCTCATCAGCAGCAGCAGGAAAACCAGCAGCATCAACAAGTGATGCCCAAGAACTGAACTGTAGCACCAAGCCATTTCTGAAAGAAAAGACATCAATATATTTTGATCATGGGTTTAGATAAGCCTTTCATCATGGTAACCAAGCAAAATGATCAATCAATAATTGAGGCATTTCGTGGGAAAACTGGGCTTAGTGCATGTGCATAAAGTGTCGTCCCGGATCAGCCTGTGCAGTCTACACAGGCTAATTCAGGACGGAACTTTTCGCCTGCAGTGAATTTATGTTTAGAATTGACTTCCTTGAAACAGATAATACCATAAAAGCAGAAATTACCGTCCTGGATTAGCCAGTGCAGACTGCACAGGCTAATGCGGGACAGCACTTTACGCACATGCATTCAGCCCGATTTTCCCACGACCAGCCTCAATTTATCAATCACCTAAATAAATCAATCATAAATATGTTGAACATCAAAATAGAAGATGCATATCTATGTGTACACGCATATCTGCTATATGAATAATGCTTTTATTACTCGTATATAGCACAATAGTGAAACTTGTATTATGAGTTATCCCACGACACGCCTCATATGAACTACATGTTCAAAGGGTCGTATTTGTGAGACACGCCGATATCATTGAAAATCATGTGTTTACTTCCCTTTTCATTTTGTTACTTCTTTTAGTAGTCCTTCATATGTTCAAATGATCGACGGCATTAGCAGGTAGATAAAGAGATAGTTAGTGCAGAGTTGAAGACGAGTCCAAGTCAATTCTAACAACAACGTTTGTTTTATTTGAAGATACAGTATAAAATAAAACATTTCCTTTTCAATTGTTGCCTTATAATTCCAAGTGATGACTCAAGCAGAATGTGTGCAGTGTATGTACTTGAAGAAAGGGTAACAAAAGTAAAAGTTATGCGTGGAATAACGATAGTAAATACACCGTTTAATTATGCCCTTTAACATTTTTATAACATCGAGAAAAACAGGTTAGATATAACTTAGGGAATACACGTATAATTATGGGAAGTTGAGAAGAAAAAGATCTCGTCGGTATCTTCAAACTAGACTATTAAAGCACAATGTCCGCGCAGTGCTGGTACCAAACATATTGACATGGGCCATTTCTATCCAGATTGCAAGATATTGACCTCACGGAGGAATAGTTGATACATGTTTTCCACACCGTCCTTTATTATAGCGAGAATCTTTGCAATCACCAAAACTTGTTTTTTAACGGACATAACATTTCCGAATCATTGCAATTACGAAATACATGTATCATATTTTGCAAATTAAGTTTAAAGTATTTTTGTTTATGTAAAAGCAAACGTATACATAAATATAACTCCAAGTATATTGGAAATAACTTGCAGTAATTATTTATGAAATATACATAAACGTTACTAAGCTATCCTACTTCTTTATCTTAATTTGTATTTTTTTTAATTTGTATAAAACAGTCAAGAATAATTTTAGTATATCTAACTTATTTATGTGTATACTCAATCGTATTAGTTATATGTAATATGAATTCGATTATTTATTGTACAGTAAACGCCTAGGACATTGCTAGAATTTACTAAACGGGGAATTTCTAGGAAAACAAATCGGTGCAAAATTATCTGATTAGTATGGTATATTTTTAATAAACTACCATAAATTGATTATATTTCTAGACGTTGTTTCATTTTAGTTCTGCGCAAAATGTGTATACGTAAACTGACAGGTCTTGTGTCAATTTTGTTTGCTAGAATGTTCAAGCAACTGTTGGCTTATTTATGGGCTATATTCGGATGTAACGACGGACGGTCATTATCCCTACCAACGGAGTGTACTGTATTAATTAACTATACAACCTCTTTGCCACATTATTGAGAAACTCTTTGACAATACAAATCTCTGACTTTGCTCAAAATATTTCATGGATGTCAAATATAGCCGACTCTCGTTTATTTAATTGTCTATTGTATCCATTGTCCATAGTTGTGACAATTGTATTGCATGCGTGTGGACCGCCTGTCGTGCATGCAAATTATCAGTACAAGTACATTAAATGTATTAGTTGTTTGCTAAGTATACTTTTCCGTATATATTAAACTTACACAACACATACACAATAATTACATTTTCGCATTGTATTAGACTTATTACATGTATAACTAATACAATAGATACACTGTCATACCAGGAGAGTTGCCCTTCTGTCTGCTCTCTTGGTGACTAAACTGCAAAAGAAAATGTGAACTGTCTTATATTTTAACAAACGTTGTTAGACCTGCAAGTGTGTTATATTGATACCTATTTAGGCCTTACTTAATGACTTGATGGCACCATAGTACGGAACAGAAACCGCTCACAAATTGCACCACCTGCAACAGCCCCGCCAATCACTCCTCCAGCCACTTCACCCACCCCGATGACATCGCTTCCAATTCTGGCTATGTCACCGGTGATTCTATAAATGGCGCCACCGACAACTCCACCGTCTCCACCAGCAATCGCTCCACCTTTATCACAAGCAATGCCGCCAATGCCACCCCCTACTCCTGCGATTCCACCAATTGCTCCACCAACGCCATGGATACCGCAAATTGCTCCACCAACGCCACCGATACCGCCAATTGCTCCACCAACGCCACCGATACATTCAATTGTTCCACCAACGCCACCGATACCGCCAATAGCTCTACTCCAACGCCAACAATACCGCCAATTGCTCCACCAACGCCACTGATACCGCTAATTACTCCACCCACACCAACGATACCGCCAATTGCTCCACCAATGCCACCGATACCTCCAATTCCACCATCGATACCTCCTATTCCTCCACCAATCCCCCGATGGCACCAATTCCTCCACTGATTTCTCCAGAAATGCTTCCTTCAATTTCGCCTCCAGAAACAATGCCACCACCCGCAATACCTCCTACGCCGATTGCGAATCCTGTCAGCATGTTTGAAAGCGCATTACCCTTCATTTTCATACCTAACCGTGCGATAAACATCAATTTATATAAGAATATTAAATCTAATGCATTAATATTAATTAAAATAAAGCCATGTTTCAGAAAAATTTAAAATTTCTTAATTAAATTACATCTTATTATATATATCCTTTTTGCTGTTTGACATTAATATTGGTTTTAGCATTTGTTTGCCTTACTTTATAATTTACCACATTGTTTTGTTGTACACTAAACTTAACTAAACAGCAGAAATCTATGACCTTTAGGATGTGTAAATACTATTGTATTTGTTCACTGATTTCCAAATCATGAAAATAGAAAATATAAATCCAATGTAGAATTCTATAACTATTCTAAGACTGATATTTTATTCAGCGTATTGCACATATACCGGAATTATGCTCTGTACATACAGTCGAAAAGTTTTTAGTTTAAAGAACTCTTATAATCCGCGTTTTGTTTACAGTTCTTTTGACCATTAATTCCATTTAAAATTATATCATAAAATTATGCCGCTTAACTTAATAACAATATAATGCAAGCAAGGTATTTCAAATATTAATACTTTTTACTAACATTAAGTTTATATATACTTTTATGTGTCAATGTGGTGCACACATTCATTGTGTTTCACTGCATATTCTTCATGATTCCGCAAGCTATTGAAATTATGTTGTTAAATGAAAAAGTAATATTGCATTACTGCAAACTAACCTCGGACTGCCAACACACAAATAGCCAAAATCAGCAGGGTTTCCATATTGAGCATAAGCAATGCGGTAAATTTTCCACTCAGTTACCGTTGAAACTGAACGGTATGTAACTGCGCACGTATTCATACCGCTCGATAGATGACGTTGAGTGCCGTCGTGTGTAATATAAATTCCACTCGACTAGCCATCGGCCATTGCAGAGGAAGTGTTTGTTTGTTTGGGTTTTTCGCCATTTTTAACAGTATTTCAGTCATATTACGGCGGTCAGTTACTAGTACCAAGTGCACATACCTATGCCAGTAACTGACACCTGTCCTACTTGAATTAGAGGTAGAGGGAGAATGCCTCTAAAACTAATTTTATAACCAATCCCTACACAAGTTATGTGGGCGAGCTGGGGCCTCGAACTCACGATTCCCGGAATGACAGTCCAGCGCTCTACCAACTGAGCTAGCCGGGCCCGGCTGCAGAGGTAGTAACAATACTGGTGAAGTAAATAAATCCGGACGTGTTTGTTAGTAAGTAAATATTTATTAGCGTGATATATGCATTTGACACAGTTTGGTTTATAATAGTATGACCATAACAAAGGGTATATGCTAGCATCCGGCCCTGTGGGCCTATAAGTCACCGTGTATATTAAATCTAAATAAAGATCTGTGTGAACTGGTACACGTACATTCAAAGAAAATCATTCAATAAAATTAATATGTATATATGTTGCTTGTATATTGGGATGGAAAATTTGGTTGAATTGAAAACATTGGTACAATGGTGAAAAACAGCTTGTATGAAACGCGATATAAATAGAATCTTTGCATAAATGGTACTCGTAAAATACAATACTTATTATTACTATTATTGCTATTAAATACGATTAGAAAACAGCATGCATAATGCAAACATGGTCAACAATAATAATTAAACAGCTTGAACCTAGTATACATGGAGCGCAAACGATTAAACTATGTAATATTGTTCTTACGTAACTAAGCGCTTATGAGTAGTCAGTTATATAATAAATGTATTTTTTACATATATGCCGCGACTAGGTATTTAGCAAGTTTTCTTGGGCACTCCACCATCAAATGTTTCAGTTTATCTTGGTCGCTTAAATTCCACCGATCTCAGAATTCCAGCAATTTATGATTAAGACCCATAATTATATGGTATCGATTGATGCACACACCTGTCTCATCAACGTATATCAAGTTTTAACATTATTAATTAGGTATTAATTCATTAATTTATAAGTGTTGTTTTCTTCCTTTCAAACGAAAACATTTGCACATGGGGGATTGAAATCAAAACAGTTTATCCGATAAATAAAGCTTTACAGAGAAAAAAGTGAAATTAAACACTATAACAAGTCAAACAAAGAGAAAGAACAAGATTTCTGACCAACCATTGGTTGTTGAATGTTTATTTTTATTCGTGTTGGTTTCAATTAAACATATTTTTAAAAAGTGTTCTGATTTAGTTACTCTTTAGCTGTGTTTCGAGATGTGTAACAAACTTTTTCCCAACACATAATTCGGTGACTTTTTAATAGCAGACTGCACTTAGATTTTGAACAAAGCTTAAGATTAAACCAAACTTATTATGTTTAACTTTATATTTTCGCTTGATGCAATCATCAGAGAAATTTTCCGAAAAACATGAAAGGTTTCCGCATTTAGGTACTTCATCAGTATGTAAAAATGCCACGTGTCTTAAAAAGCAGTCATTTAAACGTTTGGCTGCATTTCTGTATGATATGCTATAAATATCAGATTCATGGTCATTCTATTAATAATGTAATATAAAATACGTATATAATGACATATATTTAAATCTATGCGTACGTTTGATATTTACTCAAATAAGCTTGTTTCGACAGATTGCTTCACTATACGAAAACTAGCTAAATGTATTTCTAATTATGTATATCTCAGAGTTCAGTTGAACACATATAGTATAAAGTATTCACCTTTCAACGTTAACATTTTATTGTATTGCAGTTAGATTATGTTTCAGCTGAAATGCATTATGATGCGTGGGATAACAATACAACGATTTCATGTAATTGTATTTTTAGATTTAGAAATAATTTATTGAATATTATACTCTGCATTTCTTTTAAGAAATAATAAACATATTAATTATCGCAAAAACTATTATGATTGCACGTCTCTTAGTTCTTGTGTTGCTTAATTTTAGTGAAATGTGTGTATGAGGAAACATTATTATCATTTATATATTGGATCTTTATATCCGATAGCGTTAACAACGTGGCTTCTTTGAATATAAAATGTCGCTTTATTAAATGATCCTTAGTCATCTGAGATATCTACTATAGGATGATATCCCTCTCCGGTTGATTTAGTTGGAGCGGTTTATGAACATTATTGTATAGTTTAAAGGTAATACGTGAACACAAATTGTGTTTACTATGCACTATGAATGATACTAGATAATAGAAATGTGCTATGCTAAAAACAGTGCATTAACGAAAGAATAATTCATATAATACATAATGAGATATTTGACAAAAACAAATCAGCAAAATGTTAAAGAAAACTAAAACCCCAAGCAGGTATCAAACTAACCACTTAGGTGCCATACGAATAAATGACTGGAGACAGAGTTTTAAACAATTGCGCAGGTCTGCTTTGAAAGGATAAAATATGGTTGTACTCACAATCATGACGTCAACATTTAAACATGAAAATGGCAAAAAAACAAAAACAAACGACCCATATTATAAATTAGAATGCTTAAACTCTTTTCACATTATTTTTACCTTTTAACCGTTATTATATGCTAGTTTAGATATCTCAATTTCATATTTTTAAAGAAATTACCATTTGAAATTTATGTATTTGAGCCCACTTTTAGTTAAGTTTACATCAAAATGCTGCCTTTCTGTTTCTGTGGTTTACGTCCAGCCATTGAGCAATTAGATTTTAATCAATTGTTGTCCATTAAAAATTATATTTGCTTATAATTGCAATGTTATGTGATTAATTGATAATTACAGTTGCATGTATTGTTATTCATTTGAGTCCAGTGTTTGGGAGTGATTTTAAACATGTTTAAAGCAGCAGTCCACAAATATGTTGATAACAAATCTTTGCAGAAATCGCTTCTTATGGACATATTACCGATTAAAATACAAAAAAAAACTGCATTGAAATCTGTACAATAATAACGTTTCGGAAACTGCTTATCGTATAGTTAGTTATCTGTTTGCGATAGCTGGTGATGCCTCTGGAGTAATTCAGCATGTACATTAGTGTTTATTCCGTTTGTACAAAGCATTATCGAAAATAGACGTTGCAAAATGCCTTTCGTAAACAAGAAACAGTTTTAAGTCGAAAAAAAGTCATTAACGTTCATTAGAACTAATGCCAATTTAAGATGTATTGAATTGTATTATATGGACTGCGGCTTTAAACACCCTATGATATAATGTAGACCTTCGGCTTTTTGTAAAAAGTACGTTAAAACGGTTATTATGCACTAAAACACACAAACATAGCGATGTCAGTATTTAAACATTCTATGCCTTCATCCTGTATTAAATTTGCATTATTAAATAAAATAAATAAAAAGTTGTCTTAGTAAAATGAATTTGCTAAGTACCTCTAAACCAACATATGCTTGGCGACTAAATTTACGAAAATAAGGTATTATCACAGAAAGTTTGAGCGTAATTCCGATGCTTTTGAAAGCAACTTCTTATTTGAATTCCATACACATTTGTATTTAATTTTAAAGCTTTTGTTTTGTTGCAGATACTCTTGTTGTGTGCTAATAATCACGGGATTAAACTTCTTGATCTATGTAAATCCTCGAGTTATCGTATTGTGAACGGTAGGATAGGAGATACTTGTAAATACACATATTTCTCACGTAACGGTTTATCTACAATCGACTATTTGCTTGGCCAAGAACGATATTTTTCTTTGATAAAGGATTTTACTGTGCATGATTTTAACGAGTTCAGTGATCATGCTATGTTGTCATTTTCGATTTATTGTAACAATTATTCAAGAGATGTACCTCCTTATGAGGAACATAAATTTAAATGGGACGAATCGTTACGAAATGAGTTCCGCTCAGGTATTATTGCCAAACTACCGGATTTTAACAGAATTGTGAATGATATTGATTGTGGCAATTATGACTCAATTAATATCGCGCTAAATAATTTCACCGATCTCTTTCGCAGTGTAGCGGACCCGTTATTTTTAAAAACGATTTTTATTTCAAATAAATCGGAATTTGAGGAAAGCGACAGCAATAAGCATAAAGATTGGTTCGATATCGACTGTAAAATTGCCCATTCAAACTATATAAGAATGCTGAATGTATTTAATGCTGACAACAACGAAAGAAACAAATTTCAAGTTTTGGAATACAAACAAATTTATAAAACATTAATTAAGAAAAAGAAGAAATGCTATTATCGAACAAAGGTAAATGAGTTAAAGAATTTGAAGAAACGAACGCCTAGGGACTTTTGGAAACTTTTTAAATCTAAAAAGAAACAAAAAAATGAAAATTTATCCTTAGATGATTTTCGCACATTTTTCTCAAATATAAGCAGTGGCATGTTTGACTGTGAAAACGAAGAGGCTGAAACATTTTGCTCTAGTAATGATTTTGATTTGCCAAATTCGCGTTTCCCGGAACTTGATCAGCCGTTTACTGTACACGAAATCATTAATGGTATTAAATCATTGAAACGCGGTAAAGCTTATGGCAGTGATTGTTTATTAAATGAATATTTATTGGAATGTAAAGATATTATTTCTGCGCATATTTGTGACTTATTCAATTCTATTTTAAGCTCAGGATTTTATCCGGCAAAGTGGACAGAGGGTATTATAATTCCTATACATAAAAAAGGTATTGCTTCGGATGTAAATAACTATAGGGGTATTACACTTCTTAGCTGCTTATCTAAGCTTTTTACAACAGTTGTCAATCTCGCATCGAAACATTCTGTAATAACTTTAACATTATTTCGGACGCACAATTTGGTTTTAGGAAATGGAGGTCCACTGTTGATGCAATATTTATATTAATGTCTTTAGTTCAAAAATATGTTAATGAAAATAAAAGATTGTATGTTGTATATGTTGATATGATGAAATGTTTTGATACTATATATAGAAATGCACTATGGTTCAAATTATATAAATGTGGCATAGAAGGTAAATTACTGAGAATTATAAAAAATATGTACGAAAATGTTAAATCTTGTGTTAAACATTGCTCAAATTTTTCTGATTATTTTAGCTATGCAGTTGGACTACGTCAAGGGGGAGTATTGTCACCTCTGTTATTTTCATTGTTTGTAGAGGATTTAGAACTGTTTTTGCAAGAAAGCAATTCATCTGGTTTGAATATTGACGATATAACATTGATTTTGTTGCTTTTTGCCGATGATATGGCAATTGTAAGTAAAACACCTGAAGAAGTTCAAAACCATTTAGATCGCTTGCTTGAATATTGCAATACTTGGGGGCTTAAAGTTAATATTAATAAGACAAAAATCATGGTATTTCGAAAACGTGGTCGATTGTTACCTCCCGAAAAGTGGACGTATGATGGTCAACCAATAGAAGTTGTAAATGATTTCAATTATCTCGGAACAGTTTTTAATTATACCGGCAACTTTAATTTGAACCAAGAATATCTATCTGGTAAAGCACTTAAAGCCATGAATATTTTATTCAACAAATGTAAGGAATTTGATTTAAAACCTGAAACCATTTGTCAGTTGTTTGACGCCTTCGTGGGATCAATTTTAAATTATGCATGTGAAGTGTGGGGAAACACAAAGTCTAAAGAAATAGAACGAATTCACCTAAAATTTTGCAAAAGATTACTGAATGTTAATAAAACCACGTGCAATGCAGCGGTTTATGGCGATTTAGGTAGATATCCTCTTTTTATAAATCGTTATATTAGAATTTTAAAATACTGGTTTAAGTTATCAAATACTGACAACATTATATTAAAAACGGTATACTTACAGGCCCTTCAAGATAGTCAGAATGGCCACACCAATTGGGTTTCAAATGTTAAGAAGCTTTTTGACAATTACGGGGTTTCCTATGTATTTGATGATGTCAATGCTGTCGATGTTAATGTGTTTTTATGCCAATTTAAAAGTAGAATTATTGATATGTATACCCAGGATTGGTATAGAACAGTAGATAATAGCCCTGTGTTAGACATGTATCGTTTATTTAAACCTGTGTATGGCTATGAATGTTATTTAGATATTGTTCCCAAATCCTTAAGATCATATATTGCTAAATTAAGATTATCAGTTTTACCGCTTAGAATTCAAATTGGTCGATATGCGTCTCAAAATATTCCTAGAAACGAAAGATATTGTCTTTGTTGTAACGAAATTGATATTGAAGACGAATTTCATTTTATTTGTAAATGCTTAAATTTTATCGATATTAGAAAAAAATATATAAAACGATTTTACTACAATAGACCGTCTGTTCACAAATTTCATCAATTATTAAAAAGTAATAATAAAAATGAACTTATAATGCTAGCTAAGTATATTAAAGAAGCGCTAAAAATAAGAAATACCTTCCTGAACACTACTGTGTAACTTACACAGAGTTGTCCTCCTTTACACTAAAAACATTAATTAAAAATGACCGTTGTTTTCCTGTTATTCATACAACTATCTCTGTATTTTATGAGTTTATTTTATGTGTTTATGTGTATCCGTGTTTACAAATATTTTATGAGCATAATTAAATGTTAAAATGATATAACGTGACAAAATGCATGTAAGATTATGATGTGTTTAGATGATGTACTATGTACAAATCTTAATAAACTGTCATATATTTGCTAAATATTATACGGTGCATGAACAAGCCCCGCTTTAGTCTTGAAATATAATTTAACAAAACAACTATCTTTTTAATTACTGTTACCTCAATATTACAATAACTGAAGATTGTGTCACTCCTCATTAAATGTTATAATTGATGTTGAATTAAAGAGATTACGTAAGTAATTTGTTCATTATTGTGTCATGTGTTTAAACATTGTTCTTGATAACTTCATATTATCAACGAAACAAATAACACCCGAACAAATGGGTGTATATGTCACCAGGAAATAGATATGTCATGATAATTATGTACATAATAGGGTGAGTATCTGTAATAAAACCAACATAGATATATTTTGATAAAAAAATACACAATTCAGAGTGAGTAATTAACTAAGCCAGTAGAAGAGTCTAATATACGTTTGAATAAATATTTTATACTTGTTGGGAATGTATTTAGTTTTTCTTCATGTATATAACTCTAGGATATATGTGTTGTATATAGACTTTTTGAAAGCATTCGATAATTGTGTACATATAAAACTATTCGAAAGCCTAGCTAGAAACGGTATAGATCCTGCGGGGAAATTTATGACAGTTTTCAAAAACATTTACGCTAATCTTAAGTCATGTGTGAAATTGAAAGTCTGTGGTAAGATTATGTTAACGGACTACTTTACATGCAACATCGGCATTAAACAGGGGTGTGTGACGTCAACGATTATCTTTAATCTGTTCATAAATGACCTCATATATAAAACTCCACTCGAGAAAGGGAATATTTATTACAGAGGACACTGGCGAATTGTATGGATTAATGTTTGCTGATGATGTCGCAAATCTCGCGGATACAGTTATAAATCTACAATCGCAACTTAATTGTATTGATAAGTTTTGCACAGAGACTGGAATGAAAATCAATTTAGCGAAGTCAATAATAATGGTTTTTCGGAAAGGTGGACCGTTACGAATGAGCGAACAGTGGCTATATCAAGGGCAAACTATTGAAATAGTCGCAATGTACAAATACCTCGGGGCATACTTTACGCCTACGCTGTCATGGACAAAAACCCGTGAAATTCTTGCTCAACAAGCGCAGAAAGCGGTGAACATGATCTTCAGGTACCAAAGACACTTCGGATTCTTCAGCCATTTCGTAGCTTTCAAACTGTTTGATTCGATAGTAAAGCCGATACTGACGTATTCATCCGAAATGTGGAGCTACGAGTACTGCGAAGAAATCGAACGGGTCCATATTTCATTCTGTAAAAGATTATCGTGTTTGAACAGAAATGTTGCGAACTTTTTTCCATTAAGTGAAACAGGCCGCCTACCACTTTCAATCACTTATATGACAAAATGTGTGAAGTACTGGATGAAGCTTTTGACCATGCCCCGGCACAGATATCCACGCCAGTGTTATGAAATGCTGTGCTCCCTGGACGAGCAAGGCCGGCTAACCTGGGCTACACGTGTGAAGCGGCTCCTATTCAGCAACGGGTTCGGTTTCGCTTGGATATCTCAGGAAATTGGGCAGCAAGAAGTACTTTTACAGGCATTCTGCGACCGATTAAGAGACTGTGCAAGCCAAAACATTTTTGCGAGTATACACTCTTCGCCAAAAGCCCTCAGCTATGCGCTATACAAATCTGCATTGACACCGGAGACATATTTAAGTGTTTCAATACCATATATTTATAAACGAACGTTATCGAATTTTAGGTGTTCAGGTCATGGACTGAATATAGAAAAAGGAAGACAACTCAATATAGATAGAGAATACAGATTCTGTAATCATTGTCTTCAGAATAATGTGTTTGCCATTGAAAATGAAGTCCATTTTCTTATTGAGTGTCCGTTATATAACGAATTAAGAGAATGCTACTTCAAAGACGAGTGGAAGAAAACAGCTAATGCACAGGTTAAATTCATAAATATAATGTCGGATGTGAATGAAACTAGTGTATTTCTTCTCTCTAAGTATCTATATCTGTCATTCTTAAAACGATCATCGAACGCCTAGAAGAACATTTACGTATGTTCTTACATGTTACATAATTAAATACGAACTTTATAAGCGCATAAAGGAATCATTGTTAGTGCAATTTTACAGAAACTTTATCCACTTTAGATTAATATAATGCATATTTATGTTGCTCGCAATTTACACACACTGTTCCTCATGCATTAATTAGTATATTTCTTATATGCATTTACTATGTGTTTTTTTTTTTTCTTTGTTTTTTGTACAATTGTATAGGTGACATCACTTATTATTATTATGATTGATCGAAATGTATTTTGGGCCGGTGGCCATATGGTACTGAATAAACTGTATTATTATTATTATTATCTAACTGAGGCTATTCCTTCATTTCTGTCGGAATAGTGGTAAACAAACAACATTTTATTCTCGCAGCAGCTAATTCGCGTGTGTTTGAAAAAACAAAACACGATGAGCTCTAAAATGTTCACCACCTTTCAATTCTTCAGAATTGAAAATTAAATGCTGTGCTATATTATTTCACTCTTCAATTTAAACCAATTTATTAATTCGAAAAAAGAGTGTAATGCTTTTAATTATGTTTTGTTCTGTTCAATAAAGTGGCGGAATTTCACATGTGGTAAGCAAAAAGAACAACAACGGAGACAACAACAGTTTAAAATGTGAGATAAACTTTAATTTGAGACGCAAACAATGGTGACAAAGTGTGACATATTAGTTGTCTCTGCATGTAGATCTTTATCATCAATGCATTTCGCAATTGCACGGATTAGCGGTAATGTTCTAAGATCAATTTGATAAGATCCCCGCGGTTTGTGGCTTGGTATTTTTATGACCCTTCTTCAAATGGATAACTAAGTATCCATTAAAAGAACGTGTGTTCATTCGTAGTATTTATGCATGAACAACAACCGTTTATGACGAGACAAGGAAACTACATTTGTTTACGGATATCTATCATACGGATATGTGGCCTGAGTAATGAGTTTAAAACGATACTACATTAAGTTCTAATAATTCATGTTTGTAACATATATCCTCTATTCCTTTAAAAAAAATAATATTTAGTCGAAAACACGAAAACATATGGTTTGGAACATTTCCATTACAAGTTTTGAAAGTCGCTTGGTCTTAGATCTAAAATACTTTATATGGCAAGGTATGGAAAAAGTCGCCGGAAGTCGGGTTTCAAGTATGGCGGATGTGAATTCGCAATAACAGGAGGTAATTTCCGAGGGAGATCACCTAGTTTTGGGAAAGGCATATTTAATATATAAGGTTAAATAAAAAAAATAAATTAGACCCGATATTTGTAATACTGAATAGTGTATATATGTATAGATTTTTACTCTGTTTATTGTTAACATTTATCATTATTATGAAGAAGGTACATTTGAATATATCATGTGTCAACGTAATATATTGTATTTCTCCTATCTTATGTTTATGTGTAATATGTGATTTGTTTTCTTTTAAAATCGGTTCAACTTATAAACATTTACTAAGTCAACTTAATATTTTGTATGTTCATTTTCTTATAAATACACATCTCTGTAGGAGCTGTTATGTTAGGTTTTAAAAGCCAGTATGTGGCACATTTAGTCCTTCTTATACATGTAAACAATTCTGAAATTGAATATATATTTATGAAACTTGAAGTTGTTTGCATTTTAGGTCGGATTATTCGTCCAAACGGAAAAAAACAAAGTTGGAAACAGACAAAAAGAGAGTAATATATGCGTGGAAATAAGACATTTTGTACTTGATAATATATATTAAAAGGGTTTCTGTTTGTCCTGGCATGTTTAGTACTTTGGTGAACTCCCATCTATTACCAGCAATTCATGTAATGCGAGAACACACATAATGTATATGGTATATGTGATCGGTTTTACTAATTTAGTATGACAGATATATAAATTAAGAGTATCCGTTTTAATATGCACCTTGTAATCATATTTGAAGTACATTCGATAATAAATAACCGGACAAGCTCGAAGCCTTTAACGACTCGCGGATGATGTATATGTGCCTGTACAACACAGCCTCGCGTGTGTCGTAAGCTAAGTAGCGTCACTGACGCTTGTGAACAGCCCCATAGTCAAATAATTAGTGAACACATTATGCCTCATAGTTGTAACTTTTGTCCCTGAGCCGTTTGTCTTTCTTCTAACGATAACGTTCAAAGGACGAATCATGTTATGAATTACTATATACAAATTCTAAGTTTTTTAGCGGTTCTGCATTTGTTCTTAGACTAAATGCTTAACAAAACAAAATCTCAGTTATGTATTCTACGAGCTTTTGTACAATACTGTCAATCTGAATATGGAAATGTGCAGCATGAAAATGGTCTGCGGCGTGTAAATTGAATACAGCTTAATACCGTATACCTGCACGTGGGTACGTGAATTTAACAGATGAGGGCAGCGACTAAATATTTCGGTGAAAAACACTATCCTTACTTACAGATCAGCTTTCCGCTACTTGGAGATCAACGTTCCCAATGGAAAAGCTAGCCTTATTTTCAGTTAAGTATTCACTAGGTAGAGATAAACGTCTACAAAAAGAAAGCTATACCTCTTTACAGTTCAGTATCCAATACGTAGATATAAACTGCTACAATTAAAAAGCAATCCCTCATTAGAGTTCAGTATCCACTACGTAGAGAAAGAACATGCTTTCTGTGTTATGAACATTACGATCATAAAACGTTTGTTTTAAATATAAGACATGAAACGATATATACATGTTTTATTGATTTGTGTATAAATTGTGCACATGCTTATTTTTTTTCTGTAATCATTGAAAATAGTTTATACATGTACATATTGTCAACTTATTATATTGTCTTGTGCATATCATATGAATATTAACATGTATATATATGTACAAGATGTTTCAATTAATTTGTTTCAATGTTCTATACCCAGTACATGAACTTTCCATGAAGCTTACTGATACATCATTAATATTAATTTCGTAATCCAGTATACATGTAATGATCTTTCTGTGTCGTCTTTGTTCAAAGAAGCACGTATCTCTTCACCCTGCGAATACTAAACAGTGACGAACACCGGAAGCGAGCAATAACAAGTGATTACGATGTTCGAGCCGAGCAAGATAAACTTCTCTATATTCAACACTTATCCTAATATTCTACGCAATTATCCCAACTGTTTTTCTTCCAAACTATATACAAACATTCTAATAACAAATTGTGATATTCATAAACTAGTAGTACAAGTACTTTACTTTACTAGTATTTAATACCACGTGCGAATTATAATAAAAAGTAGTCCTAAGATTCTAGAAAAAAAAATTAGGCTGTTAACACGTTGTATTGTATACGTTTGTTTTATTACTACAAAATATAATCAAATAACAACTTTCACAATGATTAGGACTTTCAAAGTCAACAAGACAAAACTGCGTAATGATCATTACAATCTATTTTCTATAAATCACAATAAATGACCACGACCTTTCTGCTCCTTTAAAAAAAACTCTGAAACGAAGCACATACGTGACTGCAATTTTAATTTGATTGTTTGGGAAAACATGTTTGCGTATTTTAAATATAATGTATTCACATTACATTATTGACCATAAAATGCGAGCGGCTAAAGTAAACAATGCGAGCGTATCTTGCAACGGAATAGACCCTTTTCACATTCCCGTTATCGAGTTCCGTATGAGTTGTCTCCCTTAATAAAGCGATTTGCTGTAATTATCCATGCAGGAAAATTTTCAGTGGAGAAAATGTCGAATAAACTTATACAATATTGTGTGTTTTTTTTTCATCAAACTTGTCTTAATAATGTTGCAATCACAACATAGCCAAATCTGCTAACGAAACTATGTTTGACATCATGATTATGTTACTTCATATTTTTACTTCACATGTACTTTCCATTTATAAACTATCATGAGTGCAAGCAAATGATAAGGATAAATGCAAATAAAATAACATTTTTGTCTTAAATAAAGTAAACTTTTTATTTAAAACAATAGTTATTTCACTTGTTATCAAGTAGATTCATAAAGTCAGTGACATAGCTGCCGATACAATAACCCGTATATTACTTAGCTACTTGGTATGCACTTTGATTACGTAATTGTGCGACATGTTATTTTAAAAGTGGGACTTATATATACAGATTCTGATTACATAATAATGGTCATGTGTTTATACAAGATTATGATCTTATAATTGATGAGACAAGATTTGAACAATACGAAGACTTTTAGTCTCAGAGGAAGTACTTAAGTCTTAATTGCATTTTTTTCTTCCATTATTGCGACGATATACTAATTAAACTGACACTCTCTTATCATATATCATAATAATATTATATACCATGCCATTCTGTTTATTGAGAAGTAAGCTAAGTGAATAATTATAACATTTTGAAAGTAACACAATTGTAAATGCCCGCTATTTGACCAGTATTAACAACTATTAATACATCGCGATGTGTCAATGAATTAATTTGTCGTGATAAAGACGGAAATGTGAAACTCATCTATAGAAAGCTTATTAGTAAACGCGTGTGGAAATACAGTTCATTGCATTGGGTCAATGACAGCGTGAAGATGGAATAACGTAGTTTTTTTTTAATTATGGAACTATCCAACAGTCGTAAACACCCTCTATCATATTATTATATGATCGTACGTCGTTATGTCAATAAATAGTCAACCTCTTGCGAAACACTCAATGAACAATCACGATGTCTGAATCATGAACATGTAAAAAAATACGAATCACGTTTTCTACTTTTATTTTCAATAAAATGAATGCAAAGATGAAATGTCGCTTGGCTGAACGGTCACCAGAACGTGACCATCTGTCGTTCGTCTTCAGATCTAGCACGTGGCTTATTTTATAAGCACATTTTAATATGACTGGTATGGTATAAGCATGCTACACATTTTTAACATCAACATGTTTTCCCGTTTTGCTTTATAGGGGCTTGTTCACAGATTATTGTATTTTTAAAATATACTATAAAATATATAAACTGGAAAAACTAAAGTATCTGAACTAAAGAACTCAACCATTATAACAAGCAAAGCATCAAAACGATAAACAATGTGCCTGCACCAGGGATCGAATCTCCAACTTCCGGATCAAAAATCTGACGCACCAACCACTCGGCCATTCTGATTCATGTTCGTGTAAGTTTTATTCTATGTAAGCGATTTAAGTGTTTTCAAAACGTTCAACGAAAACAACGGAAACTCTCTACATTTTCAAACTCGTTTCGCGTCACAAACGCTTGATAATTTTATTCATTTTAACTAATTATTAATCATTAACGAAACGATATTTCCAGTGCATACCCATTTCGGTTGTGCTATTTCGCTAATTTATATACACTTTTTATTTTGGAATTTGTGACAATGTTTTTGAAAATTGTCGATTTGTCAATCTGTGGACAGGTTCCTTGACGTGATTTAACAGAGTGATAAACAATAGAAGCAGACAGCCAATAGTGATTTTTCAACATAATTGCAAAGAACAAAAAACGTATATAATACCTCTTATTCACAACATATAGTTGTATGGTCGTTTACACAATGCCACAATGACAATATTAATAAATGCATTTTTACATAATGCTTTAATCACATTCATGTACATATTCATTGCATAATTACACAACAATACGTCTGACAGTATTAGTGCAAAATAATTCACTACAATATTGTCCTGTAAAAATAAAACATATTGTCTAATTATCTCCTAATAATTTCTTCTTTATTTGGATGCATTCGTTTGAATGGTTTTCAATGCAAGAAGTGTTTGGTGGTTTCTGAAACACTTTGCCTTATATATAATATATTCAAAAAAATATATGCACAAATGTGTTAACATTGAATTACGTGTACATTAAAGGCTACAACGTTTAATCAGGGTTATAAAGAATAACTATATAAAGGCTAAGTAAAGTTGCAAGTCAATATTAAATCGTGTTTTTCGCACATGTATTTCTGACAAAAGGCTTTTATTTTTAAGTTCAAAAATATCATAACAAATATCATAACTCATTTTGAATCGTGTGTTTATCGATTGCTATTATATTAAACAGTTTTCCTTTATAAGAACTAAACTTCTCAAAACACAGTTTGGTTTGTTAAAATATATACTATTCTCTGATTTACAAGTGTTCTGCATTTCAACATAAATTTAAATGCGTAATGCTTATGACAACGGTCCATTTTTCACCTACTCAATAAATTCCATACAATTACGTTCATAATATTTGCTTACAAACAGGCAATTAAGATACAAACAAATACACGAATAGTAACATATATATTTGCGGTAAATAAGACTATGCTTTTTAATAAATGTTAGACAGCACATGGTAGAGGGTTTCTCAATGTTTTAAACAATGGAAACAAGATATGTACAAACATAAATACCGAAAAAAGGGTTATGGTCCATGTACTAATCATCTCAAAGCCCTCTATCATTATATGAAGTCTACTTTGAATTCCTGTAATGCTTTTATAGGTATGCTCCGCACAAGAAAATTACTCTATGTATTTGTGTTCTGCACAAGAAGAAAAACCTTTAGCAATAACTCCAAAAATATTGAAGAAAGAACTATATTCCTTGTACTCTGCACTTCTCTCAACGTCTTATATTAATATATGTGGTTTTATGTTTAAATTCCATCAATACTTTTAAATGCAGTTATGCTCCGAACAAGAAAATTAATCAAATGGCAGTAACTACGAAACATTGAAGACATAGTTATAGTCCTTGTATTCTCCACTTACTCTCAAAGTCCTCTATCATTATATGAAGTATTATTTGTATTTTCAATATATTTTAAGTTATCTTCTGCCACGAACCGGTACGGACGGGCGATGCGATTATTATATAAACCAATGTGCGAAGCAAATTGAAAGATAATATTTCAATTCAAACATAATTGAATGGGATGTTTGTTAAATATGTTGACTACTATATTGTATCGATCCCCCAACAATCTTCAAACCACATTACATGCGCTTTAGTCGTCCGCAACTGAACATATTGAAACATAATCGTTCAACATAACGTTAATGGTTAATTTGAGCGAATATAGTCAGCAACTAAAATATTATATACAAAATCAGCACATTGTTTAGAAACTCTTAACGATTCGTATACGTAAAAAAATATAAGAAATATTTCTTTTACTGTACAGTTTCTGTGATTTTCAATAACTATTTTCAAAATAAAAAATAGCTATACTGCATCACATTCTTAGTGAATGGAAAATGAGTAAAGTGTCGAGTAAAAGATATTGAATAGATCCCAAAAGACAGCCAATGCAAATGCATACATATACAAGAACAAAAAGATCATAATTTGACAGTGTAACGTTTAAATCTAATCTAATCTAAACAAACACATGTTTATGCGTGTTATTTATAAATTATTTTGACATTAAAATACGTTTTTTCTTACGTTACAGACAACAAAAACAGCGAACAAACTATCATTATACAAACGTATATTTCGGCATTTAAAAATACGAGTATGTTTATTTTGTCCTTTTTCTTATCGTTTATTTTTTTGTGATCTGATTAATAAAGTTTATTAAGTTACAATGATTAATGATTAGATTTTTTTTAAACGATAAAAAGATATGTAACCAACTCCCATTTATGTTTCTTTTCTAAGTAACAATAGAAAGCTGATTACGATGATTTACTCTTTTTTTTATATCACATAAATATGTGATCCAATACCGTTGACATAGAGAAGAAATATTTACAGTTATTTTTGCCCATGTGTGATTACAAACATGTATATTAAAAATAATTTATATAAATATATAAATGCATTTTAATGTTAGAAGTTATTATAAACCAAAGTAGTACAATAGTCACAGTACTCAAAAAGAGCAGTGGTGCTTGTCCTATTTCACTTTATCAAAGAATGTTTAAATATCAAACATATGCAAATAATTATTTTACATAAATCATCATTTTGAAAACAAAAATCAACACAATATTTATCGCACGCTTGATAATTGAAATATCCATATTTTAACGCATGTAGTGAAAATTTAATTAAATTGTTCAATACAATTATTGAAAACTTATTATCGACTAGTATTTATTGAACAAATAATATAAACAAATTCACAGTAACGTATTACATCCTTTATACCATCGAATATTGATCGCTGATTATGTTTTTTATCCCAAAAATACAAATATGTTTCTTGAGCCTTCGACATCTATTTTTATATGTAAAACACATTATGTAAAGTGTTATTATATAAATATAATTATATAATAAGAAGAAGAATTATGTTTTGTAAATATAACAAAGATATATTATAAATATAACAAGAGTAATGCAGTTAAACAAGCGGTTTTATTTTTTGACGATCCGCTATACATATAATTGGCATGATTTCTAAAATATTGTTACACGTTCAAGCCTTAATATATGTGCATATGTAAATGCATGTTTTTTGTTCACGATATTATATACTATGGTGTACAATATCTTACTTATAGGCCGTAACCAGTAGACACGACGACAAATCAAGCCATCACTACAACTTCATAGGAACACGCAGTTGTTACAGCCCACGTTTTCCGTTATGTTTAAAGACGATTTCGGTAGTTTTTTTTTCTGCGCATCTTTATGCGCATCAGTGGTCTTGATTTTAATCTTCATAGTGGGAAGTGTTTTGACAGATAATAATATTTATTAAATATTGTGTACACTGTAATTACCAACTAGAATCAACATATTCATAATCATTGCCATGATCATAGTAGGAGTGTCTTGTGACTCGATTGTATTTGCGAAAATTTTATAATACACTTATACGAAAGTAGGAACACGCTGACTGAACATTGGAATCGCATATAGCTGAGCACATGCTTGCGATT
Source organism: Congeria kusceri (assembly GCA_027627225.1). Taxonomy (NCBI): domain Eukaryota; kingdom Metazoa; phylum Mollusca; class Bivalvia; order Myida; family Dreissenidae; genus Congeria; species Congeria kusceri. The sequence continues at coordinate 21,706,581 of CM051033.1, read as the reverse complement.
ATTGTGAAAGTGTTTTGGCTGTAATAACGTTTCGTACGTAGTCATAATCAACTGCTGTTACTAAATTAATTATATATAATATATATATATTAACTTGTATAAGGGTATTGTTATAAATTATGACTGTCATTCCATCCAGTTTTTTACAAAACAATGTCCAATACGCACATGCAAAATACACATTTTCTCGAAAACAAGCACGGCGACCCCCTGCTTTCTTTTTTGCATTTTGTTAAGAATATAATTATGTAATAAATATCGAAAATTCAGGAATTTTCCCGCAACAGATTTGTTTTCTATAATCAAAACCAAACTTGTATATGATTACAAAATGTAGAATCGTTTCGTTAAATAAAGAAAGAAAAAGCATTTTTGGCAATTATAATATATTATTTTTTTACATGTAACGGATTGCTTTCTTACAATTACCCATTTCAACCAATAGGATGTCGTTTTTTTTATCAATCAATGGTCAAAACTCTATTAATTCTCTAAGACATGTTGTCTTTTCGATAGACAATTTATGTCTTTATCAAGTTCTATGATTTGTAGTTTGTTACACAATGAAGCTTTAACCAATACATGTGAAGCGCAGGTCAATGTATTCCAGCTTCTTAACGCCGAGCCAGCCAAAAAACAACACGTTTAAAGTGTGCACTAAATAGTGTGCTTCAGCACTGCAACAACTTTCAATAACAAGAATATCAGTAAACTGATGGATGCTCCCTAATGCGCTTTGTTAAGCAATATACCTGCAATGAGAAGGGCAGATGTATAACAATGACTAAAATCACTAGAACTGCAGGACTTAATCTGATCAACACTGTATCTGAGCATGCCACAAATTACCGTAATTATAAACATGCAAATGATGTGAAACTGTAAAAAATAATATATCAGAGTGATGTATAAATCTGGTGCAATATGGTTATTTGACTTCACATCAAGTTTCACTGAATTTCATACAGCAGTTCCAGAGAAATAGACATGACAGAACTGCAATTTTCAAAGTCCTATAACTCCGACAAAAAATTATTGAAGCAAAACATCCTGGTAATATGCACATCTCCTTTGGTAATGAAGCTTGTCATAACGTTTCATTTCAATCTGCCAAGTTATTGCTAAGAACCAGCCCGGACACAGTAGTGGGAGGGAAAAAGAGACCGACGTACATAGCGGCGACTATATTCTCCCCAACATTTTTCAGGGAGCATTATAAACATATAGAATATACAAAGCAAACTACAAAATCACGTTGTCTAATGGCTGGCATAATTACTTCTCAAAATGAACGAAGTGTTTAAGATTATGACAAACAGAAATGTCCAACCCGTCATGCTTGCTCATAATATAAGACTTCCCTGCATGTCAAGCGCTTGTAAGCCAATTGTGTTATAAGTAATATTACTTCCAATATACATACACGATATCTGACGACAAAATTCGTCACATTTGCACTTTAGCTCAAGATTCCAAAGTTTATCAAGCCCACGAAGTCCATTGGGTAACAATGTGATATTTTCATCAATATCTATTCTTTCGAAATTGTGACAGGATGACACGTCCAACAGTTCACATTTGTACTTCAGTGTCAGAATCTTAAGATTCTCAAGTCACCGTATGCAATTGGGTAATATGGTGATACTTTCACCAATATCCATCTGTGTTAAATTGTGGCAGAACGACACGTCTAATCCATCACATTTCAACTTCAGTGTAAGCTTCACACGCCCATGTAAGCAATTGGGTAATATGGCGATACTTTCACAATGTCCATCTGTGTTAGATTGTGTCAGGAAGACACGTCTAATCCATCACATGTCAACTTCAGTGTAAGCTTCGCATGACAGAATTGGGCAAATAATGCGATATGTCCATCAATATCTATTATTTGATGGCTGTAAGAGGACGACAAGTCCAACCCATTACATATAAACTTCAATATAGGTGTGTTAAGCTTCTCAAGCCTGGGTATCCCATTGGGTTTCTAGACTGTAACAGGACGACAGGCCCAACCCATCACATTTACACCCCAATTTAACAATCCTAAGCTTATCAATCCTGTGTCTCGCCTTGGGTAATACGACGATTTGTGTACCTCCCCGAATATGTCTTGTTTCTAGACAAGACGACAAGTCCAACCCATCACATTTACACTTCAGTCCAACAACCCAAGGCTTCTCAATCATGCGTAGTCCATTGGGTAATACGGGGATAACTTCACCAATATATATTGTTCGTAGACTGTCACAGGACGACAAGTCCAACCCATCACATTTACACGCCAGTGAAAGATTCCTAAGATTCTTAAGCTTAAGTAGAACATTGGGTGATAAGGTGATATCTCCCAAACAATATATTGTTCCTAGACTGTTACAGGACGACAAGTCCAACCCATCACATTTACACCACAATATAAGTGTATTAAGCTTCACAAGTCCACGTAGCCCATTTGGCAATAATGTAATATATTCACCAATATCTATTGTTTCTAGATTATCACAGGTCGACAAGTCCAACCCATCACATTTACACCACAATTTAAGATTCCTAAGCTTCACAATTGCATGAAGTCCATCTGCAATCAAGGTGATATCTTTCGCAATATCTATTGTTTCGAGATTGTGATAGGACGACAAGTCCAACCCATCACATTTACACTTCAGTGTAAGCTTCTTAAGCTTCTCAAGCCTTTGTAGCCCATTGGGTAATAAGGTGATATCTCCACAAATATCTATTGTTTCTAGATTGTGACAGGACGACAGGTCCAACCCATCACATTTACACGCCAGTGTAAAATTCTTAAGCTTCTCAAGCCTGTGTAGCCCATTGGGTAATAAGGTGATATCTCCACAAATATCTATTGTTCCTAGATTGTGACAGGACGACAGGTCCAACCCATCACATTTACATGACAGTGTAAGATTCTTAAGCTTCTCAAGCCTGTGTTGCCCATTGGGTAATAAGGTGATATCTCCCTGAATATCTATTGTTTCTAGATTGTGACAGGACGACAGGTCCAACCCATCACATTTACACTTCAGTGTAAGATTCTTAAGCTTCTCATGCCTGTGTAGCCCATTGGGTAATAAGGTGATATCTCCCTGAATATCTATTGTTTCTAGACTGTGACAGGACGACAGGTCCAACCCATCACATTTACACAACCATGTAAGATTCTTAAGCTTCTCAAGCCTGTGTAGCCCATTGGGTAATAAGGTGATATCTCCCTGAATATCTATTGTTTCTAGATTGTGACAGGACGACAGGTCCAACCCATCACATTTACACAACAGTGTAAGATTCTTAAGATTCTCGAGCCTGTGTAGCCCATTGGCTAATAAGGTGATACATGTATCTCCCCAAATATAAATTGTCTCTAGACTGTGACAGGACGACAAGTCCAACCCATCACATTTACACTTCAGTGTAACATTCTTAAGCTTCTCGAGCCTGTGTAGCCCATTGGGTAATAAGGTGATATCTTCCCCAATATCTATTGTTTCTAGACTGTGACAGGACGACAAGTCCAACCCATCACATTTACACAACCATGTAACATTCTTAAGCTTCTCAAGCTTGTGTAGCCCATTGGGTAATAAGGTGATATCTCCTCCAATATATATTGTTTCTAGACTGTGACTGGACGACATGTCCAACCCATCACATTTACACTTTAGTGTAACATTCTTAAGCTTCTCAATCCTGTGTAGCCCATTGGGTAATAAGGTGATATCTCCCCAAATATATATTGTTTCTAGACTGTGACAGGACGACAGGTCCAACCCATCACATTTACACGTAAATGTAAGATTCTTAAACTTCTCAAGCCTGTGTAGCCGATTGGGTAATAACGTGATATCTCCCCCAATATCTATTGTTTCTAGATTGTGACAGGACGACAGGTCCAACCCATCACATTTACACCTCAGTGTAAGATTCTTAAGCTTCCCATGCCTGTGTAGCCCATTGGGTAATAAGGTGATATTTCCCCCAATATCTATTGTTTCTAGATTGTGACAGGACGACAGGTCCAACCCATTACATTTACACATCAGTGTAAGATTGTTAAGCTTCTCATGCCTGTGTATCCCATTGGGTAATAAGGTGATATTTCCCTGAATATCTATTGTTTCTAGATTGTGACAGGACGACAGGTCCAACCCATTACATTCACACATCAGTGTAAGATTCTTAAGCTTCTCAAGCCCATGTAGCCCATTGGGTGATAAGAAGGTACCGTAACCGAGGTATATCGTTTGTAGATTGTCACAGGACGACAGGTTCAATGTATCACTTTTACACCACACTATAAGTTTATTAAGCTTCACAAGTCCACATAGCCCATTTAAAACTACAGATCCACCAAAATCTATGGTTTCTAGTTTGTGACAGGACGACAAGATCAAACCATCACATGAGCAGTTCAATGTAAGATTCCGGAGGTTTTCAAGCATCCGCCAGTTATTGGGTAGCAATTCGATGTTTCCGCGAATCTCTATTGTTTCTAATTTGTAATACATAGTAAGATCCAACTCATCACATTTACACCTCAATTTGACACTTTTCATATTCTCAAGCCCATGTAGGCCATTTGGTAATAACGTGAACTGGCTACCAATACATAATGTTTCTAAATTGCGGAAAGATGAGAGGTCCAATGCACACCTCTCTTTATTTGTGCAAATAGCCGTACTGTAAAAAGACTCGCTATCCATATCTAAATATAAAGACTTTAGGTTAGACGTGTTTTTATTCAATATGCTGACTAAGGCAGCTTCTTGTTCTTTTTTTAAAGTATAGTCAAACCGAACGCAACTTAGCTGCAAATCAATATCACTCTTATGCTGTACGTTTGCTTCAGCTTCACAAAATCCGCGTATCATCACATTCTGAATACTTTTTGGTGTGGGTCCGTTTCGAAGAGTGGTGTCAATAGTCATATCGTCCATTACACGCGACAGCTTATTCGCTGCACTTATGTTTAGTCCACACAGAAAAACAAATATCAGATATATCTCAGATAGATCATGAGGATTTTCAGTTATGTATGTAGTAATGTCACAAATCGCTGTTTCATTCGAAGCTGCATGAAGTGCAGCTAGAAATTCCTGAACAGTTTTATGAATAAATGTGCACGTAGAACTCTTATAGGTCCGATTCGGATTTTTCCTCTCCGAAAAAATACCTGCCTTCAGAGCAACTAATTTTTCCTCGTAAGACAAGTGCTTGGACAATTGTTCATCACTTACAACTAATGAGTTTTCCCTGTCTGAAGAAAACAACATTAAAAATGCTGTTTTAGAAAGAACGTGAACATTTTCAATATTTCGTCGAAGGTACTTAGTGTTCGTAAAGCATCGAAATGGCGGCTGGGTTAAATTTCCATGCGTGTCACTCACTTTTTTAAATAGACCGTCAATCAAAATACTGTATATGTCGCACAGTGATCCTGTCAGACATATCCCGTCAACCCATGAGCACACGGTCAATGAAATTAACATAGGTGACTCTAGTAAATTAGCAATCTTATTATCGTTTACATACTTCAAAAAATTTACATGTTCTTCATCAATGTTCTCCCGAGTACCAAGACAACGAAGGACCACTTTACTCAGTCTGTAAGGATCAATTACACCTTTCAGGTTTAGTGTGAGGTCGACGTTGGAATCTTTTATCCGTTCGTCGGTCAATTTCCATGGTCGTGTTGTAATTAACAATGCACACTGACTGTGGCTGGATACCATTGTTGGTTGAGCTAGTTTGCCATCAGTTCCCATCCATTCATCTAAACCGTCTTGAATCACAAGACACATTCTAGTTTGCATAATGTAATTTAGAAGCTTATATGCCTTCTCGCGCTCTATATCGGTGTATATCATATCGATAAATTGTTCTTTGATCATGTTAAATACTTCACGCTGCCGATTAGAATCCCTCAATATAATGAGGAAGACACATTGAAATTTCTGTAAAGTGTCCCCATCAGCAAATTTTAAGTGCTCTTCAAGGAGCTGCGCCAACTGTCCAGTATTGCACCAATCCAGGACTAACTTAGCAGCGAATGTCGACTTACCCATGCCAGCCTCACCTTGCAAGAATATTCGTTTGTTCATTCTGTTACCTGTATAAAAAATGTCTCGGTATGTTAGTACTTGTATTTCTGTTTTCTTGTTATCTTTATCTTTAGCTATATCGCAGCGCCATATTGATGGATTTGAATATAATTCATTTATAGGTACGTCGCAGCTTGGCAGCAATGCAGATAATGGCACGCTATTCAGGATGATATTATAGTGATGTTTCAACCGCTTGACGAAATCTGCAAATAAACACGGTATAAAATATTGAAAAATCATCAGAACATATTAGTTGAAGCATAGTAGTAATAGTAGTAGTAGTAGTAGTTGAAGCAGTAGTAGTAGTAGTAGTAGTAGTAGTAGTAGTGGTAGCAGTCGAAGTAGTAGTAGTAGTAGAAGAAGTAGCAGAATAAGTAGTAGTACTATTAGTAGTAGAAGTAGTAGTAGAAGTAGTAGTAGTAGTAGTAGTAGTAGTAGTAGTAGTAGTAGTAGTAGTAGTAGTAGTAGTAGTAGTAGTAGTAGTAGTAGTAGTAGTAGTAGCAGTAATAGTAGTAACAGTAGTAGTAGTAGTAGTAGTAGTAGTAGTAATTGTATTAACACATGTAGTAGGTGTGGTAGTAGTTGTGGTAGTAGTAATAATAGCAGTATTAGTAGTAGTAGTAGTAATAGTGGTAGCACATGCAGTAGGTGTGGTAGTAGTAGTAGTAGTTGTTGTTGTTGTTGTTGTTGTAATAGTAGCAGTAGTAGTAGTAATAGTAGTAGTAGAAGTAGTAGCAGTTGTTGTTGCTGTAGCAGTAGTAGTAGTAGTAGCAGTAGTAGTAGTAGTAATAGTAATAGCACATGTAGTAGATGTGGTTGTAGTAGTAGTAGTAGTAGTAGCAGAAGTAGCAGTAGTAGTAGTAGTAGTAGTAGTAGTAGTAATAGTAGTAGTGGTAGTAGTAGTAATAGTAGTAGTAGTAGTAGTAGTAGTAGTAGTAGTAGTAGTTGTAGTAGTAGTAGCAGTAGAAGTAGTAGTAGTAGTAGAAGAAGTAGCAGCATAAGTAGTAGTAGTAGTAGCAGTTGTAGTAGTATTAGTAGTAGTAGTAATAGTAGTAGTAGAAGTAGTAGTAGTAATATTAGTAGCACATGTAGTAGGTGTGGTAGTAGTTGTAGTAGTAGTAATAGTAGTAGTAGTAATAATAGTAGTAGTAGAAGTAGTAGCAGTAGTAGAAGTAGTAGTAGTAGTAGTGGTAGTAGTAGTAGTAGTAGTAGTAGTAGTAGTAGTAGCAGTACAAGTAGTAGTAATGTAGAAGAAGTAGCAGCATAAGTAGTAGTAGTAGTAGTAGTAGTAGTAGTAGTAGTAGTAGTAGTAGTAGTAGTAGTAGTAGCAGTAGTACTAGAAGTAGAACTAGTAGTAGCAGGAGTAGTAGTAGTAATAGTAGTAGTAGTAGACGTAGTATTAGTAGTAATAGTAATAATAGTAGTAGTTGTTGTAGTAGTAGTAGTAGTAATAGTAGTAGCACATGTAGGAGGTGTGGTAGTAGTTGTAGTAGTAGTAATAGTAGTATTAGTAGTAGTAGTAGTAGTAGTAATAGTGGTAGCACATGTAGTAGGTGTGGTAGTAGTAGTAGTAGTAGTAGTAGTAGTTGTAGTAGTAGTAGTAGTAGTAATAGTGGTTGCACATGTAGTAGGTGTGGTAGTTGTAGTAATAGTAGCATTAGTAATAGTAGTTGTAGTAGTAGTAGCAGTAGTAGTAGTAGTAGTAGTAGTAGTAGTAGTAGTAGTAGTAGTAGCAGTAGTTGTAGTAGCAGTAGTAGTAGTAGTACAGTAGTAGTAGTAGTAATAGTAATAACACATGTAGTATGTGTGGTTGTAGTTGTAGTAGTAGAAGTAGTAGTAGTAGTAGAGTATTATTATTATTATTATTATTAGTAGTAGTAGTAGTAGTAGTAGTAGTAGTAGTAGTAGTTGTGGTAGTAGTGTCTGTTTATGCATATTTTAATTGATGCATGCCTAATTGTAGTGTATATAGCCTAACACATATTAACTGAAGCTATGTGTCTTATAAAATCCAGTAATTCCACAGACATGCATACAAAAATGCACAAAAACTTGTGTTAAACTAAGTTCCCCATAAATTCAGAAGGCTAAAATTCAACTTTAATCTATATATGTCTAAACGTTCAAAATGTTTTTGTTTGGCAATGATAAAATAAGACTTGGCGATCCTTAACTCAATGTCTAATGTACAAAAGGGCAGTCGCATGTTACTCTCTATTTATATCAAAGTCGTACGAATGTAAGATTGTTTGCTAAATCATTTATAATGTTATGCATTCCCTGCTGACGATTCATAGCTTTGATAACAAACATCTATTACAACGAAGATAAAACACAACGACACACTTAATAACAAATTTAAATTTTAATTTATTAATACATGTTTTTAACCTACCTTCAACAGCTCGATCATTTTCCTGTTCCTCCTGTTCGGCATGTTGTTTAAAAAAGTTTTCCACAAAAGTCTTCATCTCGTCCATCGAAACTTTGGCGACTTGTTGTAGCTCATTGAGTGTTTCCTGAACATTCTTTAGTAACTGGCTCATTTCCGCCTCAGTTATTTTTAAACTGTCAACTTTCAACTAAAGAATAAAATGAAAACATAGAACGTTGATTTTAAATCGTTTGAATGATTTGCAGCATGCAATATTATTAATAGCTATGTTTACATTTTAGTAAATTACAATTTAAAAAACGCCAATACAAACATATTGTCTATGTCCAAAACATAATAATGCATTATTAACAGCATCTATTGCGTATGTTGGCATACTTATGCATAAGATAACCAGATACTTTTCTCGAACATTTGACCAATTTTCAAGAAAGGTTGTCACCTTTTCATTACAATATATGCATTTCTCATGAAAACATTTATTGTCCACTTCACTTATGGTCACTATCATGAATAGAAAATTTAACGCAAGTGCATTGAGCTGCATACGATATTAATTTTGGAAAAAAATGTTTTATATGTTTTTAAAGTGTTTTTCGCGATAACTAAAGGTATTTCGTGAAAGAAAAACAACAAACAAATTATATTATTCAGTAATGGAATTAAAATTAATTTTTATTCTTAAAAACAATTTAATATTTTCACGAAAATTCAAATGTTTTCGCGAACGTTTGATAAGTTTTCGTGACATTTTGCTAAGGGTCCGTGAAAAGTATCAGGTTATCTTATGCAGAAGTATTCCACCACAATTTCGAAAACTAAAGTTTTTGATACCTGTTTTAATTTTCTGACTGCCTCTTGTGCGTTGCCGTCCTGAGCCAAACATATAGAATCACTTAGAAGACCAATCAATGTTTTGAATGCGTCATGTAGGTCGCTGGTTTCCATTTTACAATCGGGGTTGTGACGAAGTTTCCTACCAATCTCGCGTGACTGACACACAGAAATATAAAGAAGATGTATTTGTGTTGGCGTGTTTGGACATAGGACAAAATAACAAATATATGAGACATGTCGTGGCTTAATGCACGTGCGTGAAGTGTCGTCAGTTCGCACAGGCTAATTCTGGACGACTCTTTCCTCATACAGTGGATTTATGTTTAGATTTATGTTTAGAAGAGACTTCATTGAAACAGAAAATACCATATAAGCGGAAAATGTCGTCCTGGATTAGCCTGTGCGAACTGCACCTAATAATCCGGTACGACACTTTTCACGCATTTAGCCCGATTTTCCCATGCCACGCCTCATTAATAGTTTTTAATACAGATCTACATATGGGTATATGGATATATACAGTACGTTTAATGCGAGACCCGCAAACTTCTTATGTCTAGACGACCCTTTGTTTCCTATTCGCAAAACTTTGTCACGAAAGTTCCCGATGATTCGCGAATGATGATTCAACCTTCGCGCGAGATTTTTGACGATTATGTCACGCGAAGTAGTTCCACAACGTAGATCATTGCATGGCGTTTAACAGATTGAAACTTCTAGTGTCAGTAAAAATTAAATGTACAGTTTGTGCGAAAACGTATCTGGATTGTATTTGTATGCCCTAGCTTAAAAACACTTTATTCTTTTAACCCTAAGCAACGATTTCATAATACATGTAGTCCAAGTTTAACTCACTAACACTGTTTTCATTTAGGATATTCGTTATTCGTAAGAATATTCTTAGAAGTCCCAAGCATGTCTCCAGGATATACTCGAGACATTCGTGAATAGTTAAAAATGACAATACAATGCATCAAATACATTGCAAATCATAAAAAACATGAAAAGAATACGTTCAATATGTTCGATTTTCTTACTTTAAAGTTTTTTATCCGCCTCTTTCCATCTGAATTTACATTTCAGTGCTGTTGACGAGTAAGCCGAGCAATCGCCCAGTTAGCTCGTCGATCTTAATCGAATTCTCAGCACTTTTTTAATCTAAACATATCAAACAAGTTCTTGGAAGTTTGTACTTCAGCGGTCCCCAGAAATTATAAATGTAAACAGCGTTTTGCGCATGCGTCGACGTTACTATGCATGACTTGTCTTGTTTTAGTCGGCCGCAATTTTTCTCGAATCGATATGTTTTTCGTTATGAAATAGTATTTTATGAAGCAAACCTAGATACAAAATAAGGCCACACCTTTGTTAAGTGTTAATAGGCTGAGCTGTTGGGGCGGTAGTTCCCAAATCAGTCATTTCTTACATTAACTGTTAAATTTGTTCGGGGTTTACTGTATGATGAACAAATTGATGAACAGCTAAACGTATTGTACATTTCTGTATATTTGTATAATGTTCCCTGTTAATAAAGTATTGCTGATTGTGGTTTTATGGTTATATTCAAGTTATTGCATTCGCAAATTGTGTATAAAGTGTTAACTCGTTACGCATGACTGCTTCAAAAGCTTTAAAAAAAAGGCTGACGTTTTTGAACAACGCGGGTTATTTAATAATCGCAAAAATATGCGAATTTTGAGTTAATATTTTGTGAAATTTACAAACTAGTAATTAAACTATAAACTTTACAAAAATCACGAATTTAGGGTTATTTTTTACGGCCGATGTTGTTTTAAAATCGCCCCGCGAGCGCGCGTCTCTCTCTAAATATATGTACTTAGTTTTTCGTTGCGTAGAATATATACATGTATATAGTATTTCCGATAACCGCTAAAGTACGAGTGTAACTAAATTCCAAGATACTCCAAACGATTGAAAACTGTCATCAGCAAAATTCGCGATCAGACGCCATGTGGTAAACAAAAATGCAAGTTGAAATGTTTTTGACAGACACAATATCTCTTTCTCGGGTAATGGGGATTGATCATTGTAGACAAATGTGAGGTATAATAAAACGCGTTATCACACCGAAAACGAACAAATATCCTCTATCTCATGTTTGATTTTAATATATGCTATAGGAATTACTGAGTTGTATGCATCGTCCTACAGAGTATAACATACCATTTTCAGCACTATGCAGTTATTTAAGCGTCTTATAGACGATGTATTTGCTTAATTTATTCAAACAATATGTTCGCAAACAATGCGCGTGTGGGTAATCATTTAATGATGATTGTGTTCTATTAGTATGGACATCATACTCTGTGTTAATAAACTATTAATACATACATCCAAGGACTTATATGAACCTGCCCTTCCAAAATCACAAACTGACAAATCGTGTAATCATGTAGTTAGTATTACTAGTTAAATATACTAGTTTTAGTGTATTCAGTTATAATGTGTTATCTGTTTGTATTATTTTTAAGCAACTATTAACAGTTATTTAATAAGAAAGCTGTCAATGACAATACATGTCTGATAAATGCATGTCTGACAACTGCATGTCTTTTAATAACCCTGTTTTCACATTACATTTTGATATATAATATTTTTTCTATAACTTTTAACAGTAATTTAGTTTGTAAGTTATGCATCAGATGATATTTATATACATATACATCTTATGTATATATGGTTAAGAGAGACGATGTACTTTGTGCAAGTCGTAATACAATATTTGCTCTGTTATGTTTATTATAATTGTTATTTCCGTTAACAAATGTTTCAGCTTGTTTTCAACTTAGACAATTAGAGATTAATAGAATAATCGCGACATCGCGAACTCGTTTCGTCGCATATCGCAAGTTTTTAGCGGGTTTCACGTGCACTTAATCATTTAATTGATGAACATGACTAACATCTGGATGCTTACGTCTGATGAATATGTAACAGAGAATCTTCATGTTTACCTTTGACAATAGACACGGAGGATTGCTCTGAGCAATGGTGAATGACATTTTGCTGTCGAAGAGTTTGCAGTTCAGCATAACACTGATAATTCCATTGAAATCTGTCTCATGTGCAGAACTCACGCCAGTATACCCATCTGGAGGCAGAAAACATTTAGCAATCTGCCAATGATGTTTTCCCATTGTTCAGCTGATGTATTCTTCCAAGAAAGCTTACCGTAACGATGTGCATTCATTGTTTCATCACGTACTTCATCACATAACTTCTTACTGCATGGTCGAGGCTGTTTGGTTGGACCGTCATGCATAGATGTGCATGCACTTTTGCCTCGTTTGTTGCATACGTTTTGTGTGGGACATTGCAATAAATTGGCAGTACAACAACTGGTACATACTGCCAATGGTGTAAGATTTAATTTTGACCGCACTGCTAGAAAAATGCGAGTCTGGAAGTCCTTTACCTCTTTGTCAACGAACTGTTCTAAAGCATATTTTGCAATGTTAATAGCAAGGTTTGCCTTGAGCCAATTCGTTCTTTCTTGATCAGAAAATACATCTGCCAGGCTCGCCATAATGACTGTATGGTTGGTTCTTTGCTTATGAATAACCGTTCGGTATTTGGCATCTCAGTAAATACTATTGTTCGATTTATGGTTCGTAGAACATCACAGACGACCTAGAAATCAGACATAAGAAATTGTAAATATATCATAGACATTTTAAAGCTGATTATGTTGTCTATGTTCCGATAAAACCATTCACATATTATACAGTTCTTAATCTACAAAATAATAGAAAATATGGAAACAGGCAGTCAGTAAAGATGTAGTAGTCAACTGGCTATATATATTTGTAACTGTCTCCAAATTGACAGTTGAAGTGTTGATTTTGAGAAATACAAATACAATATTATTACTTTGTGTGAAGTATTGTTTGTTGAATAAATATCAATATATATTTATTTTTTTTAAATATATATACTAGGTCCTTTATTTAAGGCAAGTGTTAGTTTGCTTATAAAAACAGTATAAAATATGGAAAAGACGAAACATACGTTTAACAAATCATTGAATTATTACAGCTCGGTGCTAGGCATTCGAGGTAATACCTCTGAAATAAGCCGTGCTATTTGCCGCTGTGTATCATGGTAAACAATGAAGCAAATGCTATTGCAATGGTTCAAGCTATCCATATTACATTAATACTGTTAAAACATTTTACTTCACCGAAATTTGAAAAAAGTGATATGACTTAATTAATCCCTTAAGACAACATGTGTTAAACGGCGTTAAATGTATGTCAATGTAACCAATATGTTGTCAATAACATAAATAAATTTCATGAATTTAATGATACATTTGCCGTTGCAATTCAGAATCGTGTATTGCGCACCAAACGATCGTTTTGTGTAGCGACACAGTAGGTTTGCAACTTATTGCTCCTATATGCGACAGAATGAAGTTCGGCCTGACTTTTTTTCTGATCGATGAAACACTTCCAATTTACCTCAAGTTACGTGTTTGTATGTCTCACCAACAGTCTGCGCGGTTAGAGCTTTAAAAATCAGTAGCCAATAAAGCGATTACCAAGCTCAAAGGAAAACACCCAACTTTTATTCCGGATCAGTTTGTCGATTTAATAATTCTGTGTATTGAAAACTGTATGGATCGGGACCACGGGAAACATTACATATCTATTGAAGTAAAACATAGATATTACAGGTTACAATAGTTTTGAAAAATTAATGAAACGTTTAACACATTTGTTTTCAAAAATTCCCAGAACAGTTCGTACTTTTTAGTCGATAACACTATTAACGTATTTATATAACAAAAATAAGTATTTCGCGTAAAATTGCGTTGTTCTTACTTGATTTGTGTCGTTTCTGATAATTCCTCTCCTAGGTTCCAACGGATCGAGTATCTGCAAGAATGAAAGAGACCGATTCACAAATTGTTCGTATTTTTTAATGTCATAATATGTCTAAAGTGTAAAACCGAAAGCATCTGGACTTAAACAATCCAAATATTCTACCAGAAACATCGTTCCACGACAAATAAGTGCTTCCTCCGGGATTCGAACTCACGACCTCCGCTATTGTCTGCCATGCTAATATTTTCTTTATACGCTGTTGTTCATAGTAATAATTAAAACAGCTCGCAAGAATACCGACGAAGAGCGTCTTTGCTATTTTATGTTTATCCATTTTAATAAATATTTATTGTTAACGACTCATTTCAATTTTTACATGGGGGAGTTCTCATTTTGCGGATATGTGTATAAGTCCATTTAACGTTTGCATCATAAGATTTTTTTTTATTTGACAATAATATTAGGCATGTTATATATGGTGACATGACCGTTGAACGCTACATTAACATCTCTTCTAACCATTAAACTGTAGGATGCAAACTTAATAAAGATATCGTGTACCGCAACAAACAAAGCAACAGACGACAAAGCGTTCTAATCAAGGTGTCTTATTTTTTAACATGCAGGTGGAAATTTCGTTGATTAAATATTAATAATAGTAATTATCAAAAATATCTAAGAGCATTTGAATGTGTTTGCAATAGCAAAATAATGTATAGCTGTAACTTTGATGAAGTGAAAACAAATCGCATTAATTATATACAAAATACAATCACACAATCACAGGATTACCTTTCTATTAAAGTTTTTTTTTAATAAAAAAGAGAATACAGTAACGAAACACAACATATTCGAGTGCAGATCTATTGAGACTGAAACCTACAATACATTGTAAATACTCTATATTAATTCTTTAAAGCTAATTGCTTAGTTTTATATGTACAATTTCAGTAAATATTTTTTGTGAAGGCACTCAATATTATTGTGCTGGAAACCATTAAGCATAAAGTAATGCTTTTATGCTGCGTACACAGTTTTATTAATAGTTGTCTATATATTGATTCATAACTGTGAGACAAATTAATGTTTTGGTGTGTCAAATAAACAGAAGGTTGATATGTGAATGTCGTCCATGCACTTCAATAAACGAAAGCTTTAGAAACAACATTATTTTGAATATAAAATTATACTAATGGAATTGAAAAAGGAAACCCTTATAACAATTTTCATAATTCATTCTCAAGAACTATTATTGTTCGTCTGTAATAAAGTACACAAAGAAAAACATAAGAAACTCATGTCTCTCTTTAAATAAACTGCACGGTTAGTTACTACCAATTTCGCACTATAAACAGAATGCTCAACAAGGCGCCAAATAGCTATTGTATCTATAACGGATATATAGCGCAATAACAAGGCCAGTATTTATTTTATCCTATTTAGTGGTTTTGTGTTTAGATGGATAATGTTCATACACTTAATATTAAAAAAAGTATGGAATATATACCTCGAATCAAACGGGTGAGATTAATAACATTCGAATTGTCTAGACGTATAATGCACTCAAATACATGTTGTGGGTGGGCGGAGAACAGCGTCGCCAAAATAAAGGCGGTTGATGTAGGAAATTGGATACTCTTCGTTCAGTTTAAATAACTTTTACACGGAAATGTACGTAGGGGTTTTCTTTCATGAATAAACAGTTTCTTTGTTGGTTGTTAAAAGAAAGTTTATCCACGAAGAATTACCCACTTACATCAGCTGTTTTGAAATAGAATGAAAGGAAGATGTTGATTCATTGAGTATGCCTTGTGCGGATTAACAACTCATTATGGATCCGCTGTCAAACTAGACTGCACGAAGTTTTATTCATGAAAAACTTGAGTGAGTAGAGGCGTTTTCCATTTGTATGCTGTGTCATTCTGGAAAAATTGTGAATACATTTAGAAACTTTTAGTAACAAAAACAAAGTGCAAAACATGCTAAGCGTGTTTAAACGGCTTCAAAAAAACTTGCCAAAATTGCATCTCGCATAAGGCTGAGCTAATCCTGATTCCTGACTGATCGAATCTCGTATTGGCCGCGGTTTTCCATATTGGCCGTGTTATTCCCTTATGGGCCGTTTTTTGAAATTTATTTGCGAGGTTAACATTGTATCAAGCGAAAAAACCGACCAGATTCTCGTTTAATATTATAAAGTTAATTAATAAATACCTATGTTAATTATTGCTTTCATCACTGTTCCGTACTATATCCATCGCATTGCTTCGTTGTTAGTATATTGTCACATACTTTGACTATCATTAAGTTAAATAATGCATGCACATATTCAAATACCGCTATTTCTGCCCGGAATTTTCTTTTATCCGTTATATTTTTTGGGGGGCGGCAAAAAGGACAAAACACAGTCAATTATATAACACTATGAATTTACAACAATTTTAATTTGTATATAACAATAACCGAAAGAAAAGCCGATGTGCGGTTTAATGCATAAAACTATATTTCTTGGGAATCATGCTGTATTAAAGAACCACATACACAAATAAAAATAATGCCTTGCATTGTTTGCTTAAATAAGTTGAAAATTCAGTCTCAATATTACCACATACATGAGGATAGAAATGAAAGTTTAAATTATTACATGCATGTGTCAGTGAATGGATGAATGATTAGTTAATCAATAAATCAATCAATTAATTGATGGGGTTTTGAGCCTATTTTTAATGATCCCCAGTTGAATTCTGATAGTAACAGTCCACACTCATGCATACTGTGTAATCCTGTTTCCAAGAACAATGAAGGTTTAGTACCGGCCCTGCTCACTATCAACTCAATGTACATTTACTATATCAATTTCATATAGGACTCTAAATCGCACTCAGTAATATGCATTTACATGTAGTTATCACATGACTTTCTGCAGTTGGTATTGACAGATATCCCACAAATATACACTTGAGCCAGAAACATGAGTATGTTTTCAAATCGTGTCATTTAATGTGTACTAGAGCTACTATTAGGTGGTCCCGTGACAACTCGATAATTATTACAGATTATCATTTACTGATGCGGGTTAGAGATTGTATATCAAGGCATGTTTCCAGACATTTTATACATATTATATTGCCCCTGATATTTATAAATATTGATGATACTATATTTCTCAAAATCAAATATACAGAACAAAAACACACTTGCCGTTCTATTTAGTTCTATATTATGTATAATTAGCCCAACAAAATTGCGACATTTCAATACCAATCTTGTTTTTCGAAATTACTTCTCCTAAATAAATGTATTTAATGCAACTAAATGTATATAAAGCATGACAATGACACTGTTGAAAAATCGATTAAATTAATAAAGCATATCGAGTTTTTAATGTATTTCGATGTCTGTGATAAAATATGCATTCAAAATATTGATGACTTTCAGTCGGATGTATATGTGATGCATTAACTATGATAGATCACGTCTAAAACGGAAGTACTTATATGTAATACGATATGATTGTTCGGATCATGTGGAGAGTGATACTATAATGTTAGGCGATTTCATACACTCAGGTGTCCGAGGACTGCATTATTGGCATGAGCCCGTAGGTCTGCAGTATTCGCATGACCCCGCAGGGCGAATGCCAATACAGCTGACCGAGGACAAATAGCAGTGCCTGTATGAAACCACTTATTTACTTATTTATAAGTATTTTACTAATCAACATTATTATTTTTATTAGTTATTACCCCGGACAATTTAACAAATCCGAGTGTTTGTGTTTTGTATTATTTACTTCAAGATGGCGTCATGTTGTTTCTAGTTAGATACCAGTAATTCCAATTCCAATAGGGTCCCATTATAAAACGGATAACTTTCCAAGCATTTTTCTAGCATTTCCTTTATTTCAGACTGTGCAAGCATGGTATCGATTTAAAGATGATTCTTTCTTCTTCCAAACATTGCAATAAAAAAGAAATGTCATATTACTTCTGAGAAAACGCATCTCGCCTGAATGCAGACACCGGTAGAAAACAGGGATTCGGCAGTCATATTTCGACAAAAGGCCCATACTACTGTAAAAAAAACAGTTGACCTTTCAAGTTAGCCTCCAATGAATTACACCAAAATGTTCCAGACACACATGGAATATAAGAAATAACCACAAAAGGCATGTATGTGATTGCTAAATGGCTTGTGTTCCAGAAGAGAAAAGGAACTGTTTAGTAATAGGCACTACTTTCGTATGGACCACGGAGGGATACACAATCATTTACTGGTATCTAACCTTCTGGAAAAACTTCCATATTTTCATTTTCAAATAGGAATAGTTCAACTGACCAATCGAAAGCGCTTAATCCCATACAGGCATTGGATTTAGCCAATCACAACAGGAACAATTGAATTAATACAGGAGCAGTTAATCTTTTTATGTACTCGTCCTAACTGATATAAGACTTGCTTTTAGACTAATATTGCTCGTAATATTGTAAAGTTGATTAATAATCTAGCGCACGTGTGGATAAAACCGCTGAAACCGCAGTAAAATCTAATAGCGCCGATTCCGTTAACCCGAACGTAAATCCAGGCGAAATAACACCTACACGTAGTGGATCGAGAGTCGCCAATAGATCTTCGAATAGGGCTGAGCGCACGTCACAGTCAGCTGTTTCGTACAAGCGACAGAGCAATACCAGTAAATCTAGAGCAAAATCTGATGAAACGGTTTAACCCTGTGACAAAAATAGCTCTTTCGGTGTGTCGAACGCTAAAAATAGCACAATTACCACAGAGTCAGCTGATATAAATACACCTATAAGCCTGAAACCCGTGGTTCCCGTTCAAGGTCCACCAGTCTTAGCCGGCCACGGGGTTGCAAAATAGGACGTCACACAGAAGGCCGTTTTGCGAGTTGCGCTGTTTAATGTTCAGAGGTTATCAACGAGGCGTGTAAATAAATTGCAATCAAATGAGCTGATTAACATTATCTCTTCTCGCGATATTGTATTGATTACAGAAACATGGGCAAACGAATTTACAAGTAAACGGGTTTAGCATTTTGCATACAAATCGTACTGAATGACTTAAATCTAGCAAAAGGTCATCTGGGGGAATTATAGTTACATTAAAAATGAACTTTATAATAATGATACTTTAGTTTTTAAGAGTGAAGATGATATTATTTGTATAAAAATATCAGGGTCAATATTGTGTTTAGATTTTGAACCTAATGTGTTTCTATGATAAATCATACCTGCAGGTAGTTCGAGACTGGGAATGGTAGAAAGCCATACACTTGATAGAATACTTGATTGTATTTATGATCTTTGTAACAAAGTTGGTGACAATTTGAATTTTATATTATGTGGTAATATGAATGCACATAAGTCGAAGTTACCTGATTATGTACCTGATGAAATTGTTAACCATATTGATTTTTTGCCTAAAGGCTATGATGCTGATATTTGCAGTCCGAGATGTTCTCAGGATCAAGGTCGCATTCACAATAATGGTTTAATCTTACTAGATTTATGTAAACAAACCGGTGTGCGTATTTTAAATGGTAGGTTTGAGTCACTGCGATCAGGAAGAAAAGAATACTTTTGTTGGCAGAACATGTTCTAGTACAGTCGATCATGTTATTGTTACACCAAATATTTTTAAGTGTGTAAACACATTTCGAGTGGAGGATCCAAATATTTTGTCCGATTGTTGTTTAATTGATTTTTCTTTTGCATTTAGTGATTCCAAACTGTTAGTCAATATTGCAATAATTTGGAATGTGAAATAGGAAGTTTATCTCATAAATATGTTTGGAACACTGACCTTAAGCAATCTGATCGGGAAGCTTTACACTCAAGTGATGTTGTTGAAAGTTTAAATATGTGGACTATTACTGTTAACAATAGCGCTTCACCAAACGATATTAATGTTTGTATTTTAAAACTAAATGATATATGATATGGAGTTGTCTCCGCCTTTTTTAAACGGGAAATTAGAAATTGTAATTCTAGCTCCCAACATAGTAATTTTGAAAACCTTAGTTTTCGCCCGAATGGGCTGAGAAAAGGGTGTTGTTTTATAGGCAATTAAATACATTTAGAAATCATAAATCTGATGAAAACAGGAGGTTACTTAGCACAATTAGGTCCGAGTTCAAGATTTGTATACGAAAACATAGATAAGATTACGATAAGGCATAAACAAGAAAACTTGAACAGGCTAGATATAAAAGTGCTAAAATGTATTGGAGTATTCTGAAACAATCTGCAGACATCTGAGTACTTTTGAATTTTATTTCAAGTGTCAATAATCCAAGTAGCTTGGTTAATACACCACATTAAGATGTTATTTATTTCTGGGAGCGGTATGAGAGAAACAAATTTAGTGTAATGTTTGAGGAATTAAATCAGCCTTTTACCAACGAATTAATTGATAAAGCTATAAATGATTTGAAAACTAACAAAAGTGGAGGCCCTGATATGCATTTGAATGAGTTATTTATCTATGGTAAAGACACACACTTACCAATTACTATACCTACATACACTGTTAAACAAAATATTTACTTTCCAACTTCTTGGTCTGAGGGCTGTGTGGTCCCACTGCACAAGAAAGGTAGTATTAATGATAAAAACAACTACAGAGATATAACATTATTGAGTACATAAGGAAAACTTTTTACACGCATTTTAAATATTCGACTTTTACAGTGGGCTGAACATTATTCCGTTTACATTAAAGCTCCGGCAGGTTTCAGACAAAATATGAGCATTATCGATAATATGTTTGTGTTTCGTAGTCTTTTAACACATATTATCAACCAAGGAAAGCAGTTGTATTGTGTATTTGTTGATTTAGTAAACCTTTTGATTATGTCGTTAGAACAAACCTTTGGTATAAACTTAATAAATTAGGTTTACGAGGCAGAATATTCAATACCATTAAATCAATTTATGCAGCAGTCAAATATAGAGTGAAGTATTGTTATCAGTTAATTTCGAATGTTTGCTAGGTGTGAGGCAAGGCAAATGTTTATCTTCTTTCCTATTTTCAATGTTTGTAAATGACTTAGAAGCTACTCTTTGTGAATACTGTATGCAGACGATATTATAAGTTTTGCCAACAAGGCGGAAGAATTACAGAATAGTTTAAATGCTTAAAACGAATATTGTTATATTTGGAAGTTAGAGGTGAACGCAAACATGATATTTAGGAAATGGGGGCGATTACAAAATAAGATTTGTTTCTATAAAATTATACAGAAATCGAGATTTAATTATCTTGGTGTTGTATATACCACAGGTGGATCATTTTCCGACGCTCAGAACACATTAGCCGGAAAAGCATTGAAATCTATTTTCAAGATGAATGGGTACCTTTACATTTTACCGATATCACAATTAAACATAGATTAGATTTATTTGACAAGCTAATTTCACCTGTTTTCAATAAAGGCAGTGCTATAGAGCGCGTACCTATGCAATTTTGTAAAAGTTTACTAGGTGTTTCAGGAAGTATTCAAAACTATTTTATATACGGCGAGCTTGGTCGCAAAAATTCTCAAACTACAAGATATTATAACATTATAAAATATTGGGTTAACTTGTTAATGACTGAGGGTAAAATATTAACTAAGAAAATGTATCTTACATTACTTAATGATTGCGAAAGGTATCTTAATAAAAAAAGTTGGTGTTCTTTATTATGTGATCTGCTTACCAATCTCGGTTTCTTTGATGCTTGGTTTTTTCAAGAAGTTGGGCACGATAAAGAATTCCTTGTGAACGTTATGCAAAAACTTACAGATATTTTATTCAAAACTGGAATTGTCGATTAATAGACTCCAGTAGAACCTTATTTTGAAGAAATATTGCAAATTTTAAAATTCAACCCTATTTAATGCTGTGTAATATATAAAAAAAACTTCAGATTTAGTTTATCATGATTACGCCCATCAGCACATATATTGAAACATTGAACTTAGGGAATGTGATGTTAGTAATCTTTTGGAAGACCAGTACCACTTTGTTCTCGAATGCATTTTATATACTTATATTAGAATGAAATACAGACCACCGTTTCACAAACCGGCCGAATATGCAAATACGTACATGCACATATAATACACGTCACGTGTTAAGAATTTATTGTCAATTAAGTATTTGCACATTCAAATAAAAATAGTAACAAATATGTACATAAAACTATATCATTTAACCCGAGAGTGTTCACGTGTACTATGTTCCCTCTTTATACATTGAATTCGTAATTTATAATTATATAATTATATTTGTTTATTCGAAATTGGTTTATTGTGTCTTATAGTCTTATTTGTGTTAAGCAGTATATCTTCGTTTGTTTCAATAGCACATATTGTTTCGTTTTAGGGTGTAAAGTATTTATAATAGAATTAATAGTACTTAAATACCATCTATTTGCCGTATATTTTATTTAGATATAGATTTGAAGGTTTGAGTTATACACATGTACCATCATCTATCTACATACTGTTTATATATACAGTTCACTTTGTTCAACTCATTACCCCTTTTTGTAATTTGTCGTGCAACTGTAAATTGTAGATAACAAGATTTTAATTACGATCTTATTTACTAATAGCTAATTTCTTGCAAATATATACACATATGTATTTGTTTATTCACTTCTTTACAACCTTATATATTTTGATGTTGAATGCTTGTGCTATACACATGTACCACCATTGTCCACATGGACCGTGGCCTTCTGGATTTGTTGTAAATAAAATCTTGAATCTTGAATCATGTAGCACGCAAGTGCGCATGCCTCGTGGCCGATGTTCATTCCAGTATGCAAGGGAGACAACTGGAATATCGTGATTCTTTATCGAATATGTCCTATCTTTAATTACTTTATGTCGATAAAAGGGCTTCAAGTATCATTGTATAATTTCATGATATTATTATCTCAACTCAGCCGATTTTAATGTGGGCGTTTTGATTTTAATGCCAAAGATTTTATTCGACATAAAATTACATTTCGAGCATACTCAATGAAATTATGTCCTTTAATTCCTACACATTTACACGATATTCGTGCCCTATCCAATACATATTATTTGAGTACATTTCATTTTAACTTGCTCCTAAGCGATGTACATGTGCACACGTTGCGTTCAAACGTTATATGATCATAGTCCTAATCTAACTAGAGGAACCAAAGCAGCGAACTAAAGGAATGAAATGTGGGCATGGGTTCAAATTCTATTAAATTGACTTTCGAGCAAGTATCATATCCAACAAAATATATGTTGTCCTACATTTAATAAAGCAGTATCACGAAATAAGTTTAGCACCATAAACATTGATTTCAAGTGTTGAGCTGCGCATTATTATTCCTTATTTTGGGGAATGAACATAGAAAATTGATAATTCAGATCTGAAGATATAAGTCGATACTCTTTAGTTATTCACGAAGATATACCAACATAATATAAAGGCTCCCTTGATGTACAAATGACATTTAATTGAAAGTTGAAGATACTGAACTCCAGATGGGCAATAAATAGGCGTTTTTGAAACTATGCCTAAACGGTAAAACATGCATAAAACTATCACTATTTGTATAGAAAACGATCAAGTACTGTCAGAACTGTATATTTCCTTGAAAAATAGAAGTTGAATAAGCTCGCTCTTAACTTGAACCCGGGATTCCCTATTTATAAATACCGCGGCTTTCCCCAATACGAGCACCTTATTTAAGTGTGCGCAGGCAAAACAGTCACGTGCTTGTACTAAATATAAACGGCGCTATTTTTAAATTACTCGATGGATTATGGCTTTTCCAGACGCTATAGATTTAAGGACGACAAAAGAACGAAAGCTATATAAAATCGTTGTTTTTCAGGTAATTTAAAATTAAAACACACGTGTCTATTTTTTTATTTTTTGTACACGATTATGTAAGATAACCGTGTAGTTTTGACAATTTTCTTTCGTTTTTACAATTGGACCATCTGGAGTTCAGTCCCTTTAAATGTGATGGATAACGAGTATGTGCTTAAATATGTATTATGTTACCTATCAGGGTCGTTTTACCACACCTTGATCAGTTTCAGTTTATAGTTGTGAAACACCGCGCTGCAGCACTGTTGCTATAGTACAAGGTACAGAAGCAAATATAGGCGGCAGATCAGTTTATCAATTTAAATCAAACAATAATGACCTTCTTATCTCAGGATTGTTTACCGATTGAATGTGTACATGTCGATATCGCATACGCATGCACTATTTACTACCCATGACTATTTGTGTGTGGTTTTGATTTTCTCACCAAAACACGAGTTTTTTAGAACTTTATATTATAGAAAATTTCAATTACAGAGCTGGTGTACAGCTTTGTTTTACAGCGCTTGACTACTATCGCAAAAATGACGTTATTGTGACTAAGACTATAAAACAGAATATAAAGAAAATGTCCTCGTACGTTCACTTTAATTTTACTAAATCGATTGCTAGTTATGTACAAAAAAAAATCCAAACATGTGCATGCACAAATGTAGTACATACGGGGCTTATGAATTTGTTGTTGCTGGTTTTATTTTGATGTCGTTTGATGTTGGTTTTAATAAAATAATTATGTTTTTTTATACTTTTTAATGCCTGTATACTTTGAAGTATTCTCTTAAGCTTTATCACGGCAAATATCTAGAACGGAAGTACGTTCCTGATTGTTCAGATCATGCGACAAGTGATAACATATCTTTCTGTCAGATGGTAATGTCGGTTGCTACAACCTAATTAAGAGAAGGCGGAAGCGCCGTACGCCCCAGTAAAATCTTCAAACAATAATTTGTTAATCAGCTTCCTTTTTATTTTATGTTTCACAGAAGGTTTGAACATGTCAAGAATCTCTTGAACAAGCTAAAGTATGATATCGCGCACATACACAAGTTAACATTTTTTTGCATAATATATAACTTTTGCGTGAATATGTTGGAAGGTACATTGTATTAGCGCAGCCCTCTCACCCAAAATCATGTAACCGCGCATGGTTGCTAGCTGCAATCCTCAGGGTTCAGCATATCAAACGTACGGTCTGCGAGGAAGATAACTTGGACAGCTCATGCTTCTTAAAGACGTTCGCATTAATTTGTCCAATTTTTTCCAACGACATATTTTCTTTAAAATGTCCACAAACATGCGTCAAAGTATCCTAAAACGTAAACCATCTTAAAAAATAGGGATCACCGGCCTTGTTAAGGAAATATCGGGGTTTAAATACGCTACCTGTCGAAGCCCTTTTTCAGTTTGTGTGACTGACAAAGTTCTATTATATAAAGAGTTCAAATTAAAACAAAGACGGGATTCTTAAATACACATTTGTTTTAATCTTTCGTTTGGCAATATACAAGTGCAGTTTAATGATAAAACGCGCTTTATCTATAGTTACCATTTAAAAAGTGACTTTAATAGACACTTAATGAGGTCAATTATGAATTTAATATGCCTTTGAAAAAACATATTAATAATCAAATATTCGAATATCTTTTATTCCAAACGACGGATTTTGTTAAAAGATTCCATATAAATGTGTAATTGTATACTGAAAGTACAATATTGTTAACAATAGGGGTCACCGGCTCATAAAACTTGGATGAAATTTGTGTTTCAAATAAAACAGAATATTTTAATGTGAATGACCTCAGTACGCTTCAATAAGAGTAAGTTTGAGAGTCAAAATTGTTACGCAGATAACAACATATCCATGAAAATGAAATAAAAAAAAACCTTATAAAATTACTCATAACAAGAGCTGTTTGCAAAGAAGTTATGCCCCTCTAGGTTAAATAGCTAAACAGGCTAATTTGAGATATTCAAGGGCCTTAACTCCACCGTGACTGGGATGATTTGGATGATTATCAAACTTATCCGAGATAATACGCCCAAATTCGGTGAAGATCGGCTATGAATTGTCAGACTTAGAGAACGGAAACTGCTAAAACGGCTAATTTTAGATAAATCAAGGGCAATAACTCCACAATTACTGAGGCGCTGTGGCTGATTATTAAACGTGGCCAAATCATTCTTCCCACAAACTTGTCCATGGAGTTTGGTGAAGAAACGGCTAAAAGTCTAATTTGAGACAATCCAAGAGCCATAACTCCACAATTCCTAGGGCTATTTGGCTGATTATCGAACTTGACCTAGATATTATTATTACAAACATTTTCCTGAAGTTTGGTTAAGATTCGATAAAAACTACTGGACTAAGAGAGCGGAAACGGCTAAAAAGGCTAATTCTAAACTATTTAAGGGCCATTACTCAATAATTCCTGGGGCGATTTGACTGATTGTTGAACTTGGCCTAAATAATATTACTGCAAACATTTTCATGAAGTTTGGTGAAGATTCGATGAAAATTGTGGGACTTTGAGAGCAAAAACTGCTAACAAGGCCAATTTCATATAATTCAAGGGCAATAACTTCACAATTCCTGTTGCGATTTTGTTGATGATGAAACATGACCTAGATATTATTATTACAAAAATGTTCATGAAGTTGGGTGAAGATTGAATGAAAACTGTTCGACGTTGAAAGCGGAAACGGCTAAATAGTATAATTTTAGACAATTCTAGGGCTATAACTCCACAATTCCTGGGGCGATTTGGTTGATTATCAAACTTGACCTGGATATTGTTATTTTAAACATTTTGATAAAGTTTGGTGAACAGTGGATGAAAACTGTTGGACTTAGACAAAGGAAACGGCAATAAAGGTCGATTTCAGATAAATCAAGAGCCATAACTCCACAATACAGGGACCGATTTTGCTGATTATCAAACTTGCCCTAGATATTATGCCCACAAACATGTTTATGAAGTTTGGGGGACATCAGATGAACACTGTTGAGCTTATTGAGCGAAAACGAAAGTGGTCTAACGACCGACCGATCGACCGACCGACATTTACAAACCAATATACCCCGCCATCTTTGTTAGGGGGCATACTTATATAGCGATTCAAGCTCAATAATTATTGCCGTTCGTCTTTAATAAAGCATGCATCAAATAGCAAAACAAACTCATGTAGCTTTTGAATAAACGGCAGGATAATATAATATTCAGCGTCTTAACCAAAATCCTCTGCAAAGCACTTGTCTATACCGGTAACATATGTTGAAACCTTTGCAATATATGTGTCAAAAACGGTACAAATCAAGAACTAGTACAAGTCGTTCAACTTTACTTTAGTTTCTTCTTCATAACTATTAACAGAGAGGATGAATTAAATGTATGTAATGTTGTTGTTATACCTTCATTTGTTAAACGTCAGTTTAATGTTATAATTTACCAAACCAAAAAGGGATATTTACTTGTTCTAGAGATATAGATATTAAACTTTGTTTTCAGCCGTGATCATGTTCCATTAACCCAGAATCAAACAACTGCAGTAACTCCGTAATGATAATTTGGTATGGTAACAAAGTAAAATATGTAAAAAGTATGATATTAAGACATTTCTAGTCGCAAGTTCGTGCCGACGGAAGCTTACGTTTGTTTTTCTAGTTTAAATAGTTTTCTTGACAAAGAGTAGTTCGGTTTTTGGTCCAATTGCTTGAGTTTTTGCAAGGATTCTTGGACATTTTATTTTAAAGAAAAGGTTCATTCAAGCTGCCAGTACAGAACACGGTACACACATTTATCTGATCTGCAGTGTTGTATAAAAACATACCTGGTGTAGTTCCTCGTTTGGCTCCTGACGAGAATAGTCACATTTTTGTTCTAAAATGTCAAAACCTCATAATACTCAACATGTTAAATCTACACATAAACGAGTCGGTCGCCTCTTTTTCTTCCTGACTACCAGCTGTGAATGTCTGTTAAATATTACTAAATGAGGTAACAATTTACAATGACTATATACATATATAGATAAAATATTTGTATGCACCTAGAAATAATCATTTTACTGTTGTCACTAATCCGCAGTTAGGTGGACACTTGATGTCGCGTGATTTTGATAACATTGGCGATATCTCCGTTTTTAGATTAAACCACAAACAGAACCGTTATATCCAGGGGTGTAGCTTGGTCACGTAATATGTGTAGGCCACTCTATAAGTTGTCCGGGGTGTATGAGGGTGTGGGTTGCACCGTCATTTCTTTTTCGGTAGGTGTTAGATATTATTTTGGGTTTATATTTGGTAGCATCACATCATTTTGATGTATTATTATGAACACGGTTAAATGAGTCAAATAACACAACATTATCGGCATAAACTTGGATTGATTTGATTAACAAACCTGGTATATTTACTCGGTTCACTGAAAACCTATGTATGAACACATTGGTGCGCATGTATAGATTCCAAGACACTAATGATTGTCAACATTATCATTTTTAAAACTCCTCTCTTATCCGTTAAAAGTATGTTAGAGACACTTTCCCTAACCCCATTCCGGAAACATAAGCTTCTTATTGAAGATTTGTCATGTTTATCTTTTTTTTTTAATTTTCTAAAATTGCGTAGGCCGCGACCTAAAGGAAGCCTCGCCGCTGACATCAAATACAATGAACATGTAATTATTAAACCTTACAAGCCTTAGGCCATTTGATATCTGACTCAGTAAGAACTTCCGCTATACAAGTAATTTATGTATTTATCCCCAACTATATTTAAGATTTTTCTTTTTTTTATCGCAAACACTACCCTGTGCTATTTTGTGTAAACTAGGTTAACATACATTCAGATAATCAATACGAATTATTGGACAAATCACTCAATTAAAATCGCATTCGACTGACATCTACGTCTATTGTCTGAATGAATGATTTGTTGTAGAAGGGCAGCCGTCATATTTTAATGGAATATACGTACTCAATCACGGCATGTATTTATTAAATTAGTAAGTGAAATTTCCCGTTCCACGTCTATACTTAATTCAGTGTGTGCATAATTATCAAATTTGCTGTTTGTTTTAATCAAGATATTATATATCAGTATTAAAAAAACGTAACTATTTTGGTGACTTATGGTGTTGCATGCAATATTTACCCATGTGGTCAGTTTGAATGGGTGCTCTTAATTTATGCATTATACATTTTAAAGGGAGAGTTGAAACTAATGATTATGTTATGAATTATAATCGATGCATAATGTTACATTTGTGTAAGCAAAGCTATTTAAATTACACTTTCAACAATATATAGACTATGAGGTTGTGTATAATGTTGTCGTTTCTGAGTCTGAAAATAATTTTCATAAATCTCACGGAGGAATCGGTCAATCATGGGCAGAGATTGTGTTGCAGCCCGGTTAGCTCAGTCAGAAGAGCACTGGCCAGGTAGCGGTATTTGCCGGGTTGGAGTCTCCTTAAGGACTATCCTTAAATAATGTAGTAGAAATCGCAAGAAGAAAGTAAAAACAATATTTTATTTAATGCTAAATAGTGAAATATAGGAAATGAGATATATCCCTATATCACCCACAGTGAAGGACTAGTTTTCTAAATTTCATTTGATTTGGACAATATTTAATTGTAGGTATTGTCACCATTTATCATACAAAATTAACAAAAAGAAAAGTAGTAAAGATTACTAACAGCAAATGTTAAGAATACCTCTCCAATATATTGAACTGTATTTCCTCTTTTTTTTCTCTTCGATTTTCCTCAGTCGTATTTTGCCAATGAGACTAGTACAGACAATGTCTTGCGAGTACAAGTTTTACCCACAAGGCATTGGAGCTGATAACCTTGGTCCAAACTTAATTTTAGATTCCAACGTATTTATTTTATCCTTGGCACTTTATAAATTCTCGAATACTACACTTGCAGTTGCATTGTTATTTACTGTTGCTGTGAACATTAATCTCCCTTTGTTTACATAATTGCTTTATTGCCGGTTCTACAAAATCCAACAATAATCCAACGTTGCCTTAAGTAATAACTTGTGTTCATTATGCAAGCACATATTTATATATTAGTTTCTGTGTATTAAGTCTGTGTATCCAGTAATCACGCTTCAGTATTTAAGTATTCAATGTGCTGGTGTGAGAAGTGTTAAGCGTTCTATTATCCGCCATCTTGTTTTCTTCAAATTCTCGACCGACTTTTAACCCAATTGTGTTGTTAAATTCGAATTATATCAATATAGAAACACTTTATACTTATAATTAATCAATTGCAGAACACTATTTCACATTTTGAATTGCTTTCGAAAACACATAGTGCGTTTGAATGTCGTGACTGTGTTAACTGTTGTTTACATCATAACACGCATGTTCACGCTATTTTTAGAAAATGTGAATATCGGAGAACTGAACGCACTTTCATTTTCAATACGTACTTTCATTATAAATATATTTAAACCTAACATTGATTATTAACTGTTTGATTTAAAAGCTGGAAATTATTCAACGACTACCTGTATCCAATTGCAAGTATTTAAACTTAAATAAATTTAGAAACCCGGATTCTGCGTTGCCTTTGAATATACTGTTCAGCATAGTAGACTTTTGAACTGTAAACACGCTACTATGATATTGCCTAGAGTCAAAAATTGCGCGGTTGCTTAACTAATCCACGGCATATTTTATCGTACTCCAACATGTCGCAGGAATGTTTATTACTAACACCGACTGCTACGCATTATAGAGAAAATAGTACTGTCATAAAAGTGAAAACATCGTGTTAAAAATCCTTTCAAAATAATTCAAATGTAAAGAATACTCAATAACATTAAAATAAAAAGAAAATGTGTTTGTTTTCGGTGTGATAACGCGTGATATCATCACCGGAAAGGGAGACACTGCATATTTTCACGAGCGCTTGAGACAATATTGTCTCCCTTTCCGGTGATGATATCACGTGTTATCACGCTTGAAACAAACAAAAATCATCTATTTAAATGATGATTTGGTACACATTCACCTCTTTATAACAGTCGAATACCATTTATGCATTACTTATTGAACGCACACATTTTAAATTCTACGCATAGATGTGCATCCGTATTTAATTTTCTGTGCTTTGCTGTGCGGTTTACGCGTGTACGAACGTTATCTGGTCATCTGTTTATCTACGGCAAATGCTTAAATTGGTTATTTAGTGGTAATGTATATTGTGCAAGTAACGTCATCATACATTAGTCAACATACAATAATTATTATTTCAGTAGCGTTGAAGCCGCAGTCCATATGACATTATTCAATACATCTTAAAGTGAAATTAGTTCTAATGAACGTTAATAACGTTTATTCGACTTAAAACTGTTTCTCATTCACGAAAGGCATTTTATAATGTCTATGTCTATATATACACTTTTTACAGGCTGAATTACTCCCTCCAGCGGCCGCACAAGCTACCGCATACAGATAACTGTACGATAAAAAGTTACCAAAACGTTAATATTGTACCGATTTCATTTTTTATTGATAAGATGCCCATTAGAATCGACTTCTGCAGTTTTATCTTTATTTACATATTTTTAGACTGCTGCTTTAAAGCTCTTTATCAGCAGTGTGGTTGTAAACGACACTAAAGACTTACGCATTAATTATTACTTAAATAGATCAAATGAATATATACGAAAGATAAACACATTGATTCACTTTGTTAAACTTTAAATTATACATACGTTGTTTGTGTTAGTTTTGTTTTCATTTAATGCACTTATTTATGCATATAACTGATGGTAAGTATCTTACTTGTCTAAACCACATACCATTAATTAATAAAGTAGTTATATAGGCAAGTGATTAGAGTTCATGAAACTAACTAGGTTTTCATATTACTAATATGTTTACGAAGTTCATACACCGGCACTTGAATTTCCCATACGATCATGAGACAATTTCTGAAATTCTGATTGAGTAGTTGATTATCTCCCTTAGACCACTTCGAAAACTTTATCAACTGACTTCGTTTAAAACATGTTTTGCCCGGTGACATTTCCCCACATTTTTTTGCAATCCTGCATTTGTTGTGTTATTGGCAATGTGTGTAAGGTAAGTAATATTTGAATTATTCATACTCTTATAATTTATTTCTTACAGTTATTCATAAATTATTTATGTTCTTGTCGTGATTAGATTGTACTATTGTTTGTGTTCATTGGAACCCACAGCTGAGTTGGTATTTACCTTTATCTTAATATACCGAAATGCTATATTAATAACCACTCTCCCTTACTCTCACGGCAAAAAGTGGTCAATAAATGGGTAAAGTTGTGTGGTGGTCCGTTTAGCTTAGTCGGCAGAGCAATTGCACCTGTATGCGAGAAATACCGGTTATATGAGTTGGGGATTAGCAGTACAGTGATTCAATTTTTCTAGTATGTTTCCATTTTGGGTTTGTTTAAAGGTGCATACAGTGATTGTTTCAAATGTGAATATAACTTCATACTGATGTGCTTGAAACAACAGCATGCTTCACCCCACTCGCGTATTTTAATGGTTATGATCATCAGAACTGCGCAGTGGGAAGAGAGACTTCTAGAAATAATAATTGTTATACACCACAAAGAACCAAAATATGTATGAATGTACTTATGTACCGATATTTATTCCCAAAACATAATATTACGGTCGTATACACTGTAGTGCATTCACAGTTTCAATGAAATAATTTAAATGTTTTGAAATTCAGTAAATTATCCATATGTTGTTTGAATATTTATGTACGAAGCTCAATTGATATTTTCAAACTTAACATGCAAGTAGACGCCGAATCTTTTAAATAATATTTTTCGTTTCATTATAGACGCGTTAAAGTGTCGAAGGTCGAATAGTACGGCAAGAAGTAGTGCAATTTTGGGGGAAAGGTAAAGAAAGTAAGGTTTTTTTTACGAATAAGTAGTGATAGCAGGTCGCTTCTTACTGTTTTGGTGTGTAAAAAAATCGAAACAGAACCTTATATCAGTCTATTTGGCAGCTGTATATGTTTGTAGAAAACCAGTGCTTTACAACAGGCCCAGAAACTACGTGAGACGATATAAAAAAAGAAGATATCTAGCCATAGTGATTAAAAATGTCTGCCAAACGCCATCATAACTTGATATTGTGTCAATAACTTACTCTTCATCTAAATTTTGTCAAAATAAATATATAATTGTGTAATAAACTAAGCAACTAATTTATCAAGTTCTTCTTCGAACATTTCCTGCAAAGGGTTTTGTGCAACAAGTTGTCAATAGTGAATCTGCTATTATATTAGCATCAGGCAGTAAATACTAAATACCCATATCTCAACTATGAAAAAGTAGACCTTATACAAGGTAATTGTCATAATCAAAAAGATATCTGATACACCAAGTCATTCACTACGAACAGTTTAATAACATGATTATGAAATATCATACAATAAACACAAAACAATTAAGGAATAACTAGTATAAATTCTGTATCTTCTATATTTCTTCGGCCAATTTTTTAATCGACTCGCAACATCGTTGCGTGTCGATTAAAACGTCGGGGGTAGATGTTTATATCTTATTGTTTTAATTGTTATAAAATTATACTTCACTGTACTGTATATTAATTGCATTATGGCATTAACAAAAGCATTAGTATATTTAGATTATTATATTAACATTTGTGTTAATTGTTCATTGCAGTAAACTTGAATAATTCTTTTTATGTCAACATACACAGTAACACAGTTAAAATATCTACACGATGTTAACAAAATATATCCATAAATAAATTGAAATTGATAACTAACATAATGAATTGGCTTGCCCTGTTAAATGTACATTAATATATAAAAGCTGAACAAAATATACACCAAACAGATGCCTTGAATTTATAAAACGGACATGTCAAAAACAACTAAATTTCGTGAATATTAGAAGTAAGATATCTAGGGCAAACCGCAGGTCAAAATTGTCCGAAATGTAACAATACTCGATAATCAGTCCATTCCATACATCCAATTTCACACGTCCTTTATCAACAAGATACTAGTAATCCTTTAATTAACTGCCTGCGGATTTTACGAGAGCTTGTTAGCAATCATCTTTTATTAGGCGTTACATGCTGACAAACAGCTCGTTGTGTTTTCACAAGTTTGAAAACACATGATAAGAACTTGTCGAGTCAGCAGCTGTGCCGGACTGGCTATTGGAGAGTATCGGTTTAAGTCATAACTTATGTGCTCTGTACATAAACCAGTATCCGAAATGTCCCAAATTCACGTCTATATCAGTACCAATTGCTTATCCTGATTTGTGGACACGACACAGTCGGCGTTTAACGTAATTTAAGACTCCTTGATGAAAACTTCATTTAAAAAATCGAATGCGGGGGAAAATTGAAGGTGCGGGCTCAGAATTTTTTCGATGTAAGATTTGAAGGTGCGGCAAATACAACGAACATATGATCAATTTGTTGTGGCCTTAATTGACATTTATATCAAAAAGTTTTTAATAAGAACATTAACACTTTTCTGCACATAAACATGCATAAAATACACATATGCAATACAGTAATACGTAATTAAACATGTATTATCGACATAACAATATAATTCAATAAGCACATCAAAATTTGCATACAGATTACTTTCCAACTAATCAGTGAGATTCATAGCATGACATGCATGAACACTGCATGAACATAGCAACCCATTATACATGGTAAGTATTAATTTATGAGAATATCATTCATTTGTACTAAAATATTGAAAAGTTTATAATCATATAATTTAAATTATCTCCTCTAAGAAACGACAAAAAAAACAACAACAACAACAACGAATTATTATTTACCGTGTTATCGCACATCTGCGGTATTTTCAATATTACGTAGAATCTATTGAATTATCATTAAGGATACTTTCAAAGTAGTCGGAAATTATCGTATTTTTATCCTCTGACCGTGCAATACAGTATGGAAAATATTGTACGGACGCATGTCCAATACGATGAAATATTATACGGTAACGTGGTACGAATAGCTACAGCTGATTGGAGGATATCAATAGGTATAGGGTTGTGTGTACTTAAGCGGTCCCTTGAAATTCTAAATGCAAACAACGTTTTGCGCATGTGTTGACGTTGCTATGCATGATTTAGTCTTGTTGTAGTCGGCCGCCATTTGTTTTATCGATTCGTACTGTTTTTCTTGGAAGTATCATTGTTATGAATCAAAACAGGATGTATTTTTTGAGCACACGTTTGAGTGTAAATAAATTGGGGTGTGAGTGCGGCAGCCCCCAAATTAATTCCGCTTTTTAACAGTTCACATTCCTTCGTGGTTTACTTAGAACTACAAGACAACTGCTTTCAGTTGAGATGTGTGAGCTTGTAACTAATGGATACAAAGATGGCCCTATTGAAACTTTCTTGATACTGTCACCATGTTCTCTGTTAATTATTTTTTTGTAATTTGTGGTTTGAAGAGTATAATAGGCTTTGTTCCATTTGCAAGTTGAATTTGCTACGCATGACTGCGGATCGCGGATTATAGAACGCGGATTAATTGCAAAGATATGCAAATTTGAAGTAATATTTGTGAAACATTATAGAAAATTTTAATAAAATCTTGCCAAAAGAATCACAAAGTTTGTGTTATTTTAGCGTTTTACGGCCGATTTTTAAAAATCGCCCCGCTTGCATTCGACACTCTTCCTCACAATGCTTATAATTTCTACCAAGTTATTTGAAAATCCTTTTATTCTGCACAAAGATATGCTCCGGACAAAGTCTTATGGATTGATTTCGTATATTTAAACTTTGACCTGATAATTTTGACCTTGACCTAGTGACTTGGTTCTAACACGCAACACACAAACTTAAAATGCTCATTACTTCTGCCAATTTATTTCAAAATCCGTCCCTGCTGGACAAAGGTATGCTCCGGACAAAGTCTTAAGTGTTAATTTCTTATGTTTGATCTTCGACCTTGAATTGTGACCTTGACCTGGATCCTAGGGATTTGGTTATTGGAATTATTTTGAAATTCAGCCAGTGGTTTCAGACAAGTTTTTAATAAAGGAAAACTGCCCCGCCCCCTGGCGGTCATGCGTTTTTCACGAATCAAATTATTTGAAGGAATTTGGAAGCGGGTCGCCCAAGGAACATTTCTATTAAAGCGTTTTTCAACTCCAGCAAGTTATTGGAAAATCCATCCAAGCTGGACAAAGATATGCTGCGGACAAAGTCTTTAGGGCCTCATATATTAGACGTTTGATCTTGAATTGTGACCATGACCTTGAACCTACATGTACATGTAGGACCCAGTGATAGGTTTCTTGCGCGCGACACACCGTCTAACAATGATTTTACTTCTCCCAATGTGTTTTAAAATTCATCCATGCTGGACAAAGATATGCTCCGGAAAATGTCTTAGGGATTGATTTCTTATACTTGACATTTGACCCTGAATTTTGACCTTGACCTTTGACCTAGAGCTATGGTATTATGCGCGACACTCCGTCTCACCATGCTTACCATTTCGGTCATGTTACTTAATAATGCATCCATGGTGGACAAAGTTATGCTCGCCCTCCAGGGATGTTCCAAAAATACGTCCCGTTTTTCAATCGGGCTTTAAAAAATTGTGACCTGGTACTATAACAAAGCAAGATATATGAACATGAATATGAACAATAGCACGACATAAATTGTTGATATCTCAAGTAAACACTGTTCACGCTTAAATATTTTGTATACTAAACCAAAAAATAAATTTTCGTATAGTGCATGCAGAACTGTCACGGTTACGTAAGATATACACACATAAATACATGTCATATTGTAAAATCGTTTTACTTTGCAAGATTGACCGGTAATACCAGTCGATTCATAATACAAACTTAAACAACACAAATAAGATTTTAGTCAAACATATTCAAACATTAAACAATTATCTACATTAAAACTTAGGGAAAGTTTTCTCTTTTGGTTAAGTACGCTAAAACTTGTTTTGTGCAAATCATCACATTGCACATTGATATATAAAAAACACGTACTGTTTTAGGTTTATATATATTTGTTACACACACGTTACCCTTTATGTTTAGAGTAAAAAGCATTTGTGACACGACCACACGTCTAGTTCTAGTACGTGGACCATTCTCTAACACAGTCTTTTCGATAGCAAATGCATATCTGCACCCAGTTGTATACTTTAAAGGTTATTTACACAACGAGAAGTCGTCTCCATAGATACAACGCACAGTTCGAGATATTCCAGCTTCTTACGTGTAAGACTTTGAATATCATTTGATCGCACTATTTAGTATACCACTGTAAAAATCACTCAATCATGTACATACTGAAAATTCAAATAAAAATAATGAAGACATTCAATCGCACGTTTTTAATGTGTGGCATAATTGTTACGAAAATTCGGTAATGCGTTTGTGATCAGGACAAACAGGAACGTCACAACCGTCACATTTATCCTGCAAGGTGAGTACCTCCAGCTTATCAAGCCAACGAAGGCCATTTGGCGATAAGGTGATATTCCTTCTAGCAATATGCATACGTGTTATCTTATGACAGAACGAGACGTGCAATCCGTCACAACTCAATGTAAGATTCTTAACCCTCTCAAGTCCACATAGTCCATTGGGTAATAAAGTGATACGTCCACCAATAATAATATGTTTTAGATTGTGACAGGACGACAAGTCCAGGTCATTACCTTTGCCCCACAATGTAAGATACTTAAGTTTCTTAAGGCCATGTATTCCAGTGGGTAATAACGTGATACCAAGACCAAAAAAATACATGTTTTAACTCGTGACAGGACGACAAGTCTAACCCGTCACATTTGCACTTCAATTTAGGATCCTTTTATTTCATGAGCCCACATAGACTATTGGGTAATAAGGTTATATGGTAACCAATGTCTATTTTTTCCAGGTTGTGACAGGACGACGAGTCTACAAGTCCAACCCATCACATTTGCACTTTAATTTAAGATCCTTTAATTTCTCGAGCCCACATAGACTATTGGGTAATAAGGTGATACTGTAACCAATATCTATTTTTGCAAGGTTGTGACGGGACGACAAGCCCAAAACATCACATTTGCAACTCAATGTAAGATTATCAAGCTTCTCAAGCTCACGTAGGTATTTGTGTAATAAGGTTATATATTTACCAATATCTATTTCTTTTAGATTATGACAGGACGACAATTCCAACACGTCACATTTGCACAGCAACCTAAGACTCTCAAGCTTTTCGAGTCCACGAAGTCCAGTGGGTAATGAGAAGATACGGTAACCAATATATATTGTTTTAAAATTGTGACAGGAAGACAAGTCCAACCCATTACATTTTCACCTCAATGTAAGATTCTGGCGAAGTGTATGCAGTCCAGCATAACACTGACGATACCATTGAAATATGTCGCATGTGCAGAACGCACATCAATATACAAGTATGGAGGCAAAAAGCATTTTGCTATCTGCCAGTGGTTGCTTTCCCATTGATTAGCAGATGTGTTCTTCCAGGAAGGCTGACGATAACGATGTTATTTA
Source organism: Congeria kusceri (assembly GCA_027627225.1). Lineage (NCBI taxonomy): Eukaryota > Metazoa > Mollusca > Bivalvia > Myida > Dreissenidae > Congeria > Congeria kusceri. The sequence goes on along the minus strand of CM051033.1, from coordinate 21,667,911 downwards.
ATTATGTCATCACGTACGTCGTCACATATCTGTATGCTGCATGGTCGATGCCGTTTGGTCGGAGAATCATTCATTGATCGGCACGTGTTTTTGCCTGTTTTCTTGCATATGTTTTGTGTGGGGCATTTCAACAAGTTGGCTGTACAACAACTGGTACATATTGCAGCAACAAGAAGATTTAACCTTGACCGCACTGCTTGAAAAATGCGATTCTGAACGTCCTGGACCTCTTTGTCAACGAACTGCTCTAAAGCATACTTTGCATTGTTATGTGCAAGGCTTGCCTTTAGCAGTTCGTTCTGTCCTGTTCGGAGAACACGTCTGCCAGACTCGCCATCGTCATCATTGGTAAGAACATTGCACATGAATAAAGGATGCATAAACTGTATTCACAGGTAACATAGAACAATGCAATAAACATTTATTTCACAATCAATTTAAGTTTAACAATGTATTTAATATAGCCTAACCTATGCCAAAAAACGGACATTATCTATTTAGCTACATGTTATCAAATTCACATATGGTACACTACCATGTACTTAGCGACTTAAAAAGAGTTGTGAAAACTCTCTAACGGGGTCAAAACAAACGACATTTGGCACCACGTTTTTTTCAATTGGCGGTGTCATAAATATGCGCTATCGGTAACAGGCGCCAAATTAATCAATAATTACCTACTTTTGTTATGATAAAAATTGTGAGATACTGATGTAGCTGCTTCGCTTTTGTCCCGGTTCGAGAGTTTTCACACCACTTTTAAAGTCGCTATGTATCTAGTACTTCTTGTTCTTATGTACATTGTAGGAGAAGTTTTATATATGTTCTCATCACGTTTATTGTAGCTTGCCATAGTTCTGACAAAATGTGTAATACAAAAGATAGTTAAATAGACCGTACATGATACAGGGCTGCTAAGTAATATGTTCTCATGCATCTTTGTGTTGCACAATTTATAATCTTTTTAAATGAAAGTATTTAGGTTCTATATTAAATAACTAGCCTCATGATAGATATTTTTTATGGTGGAGTTTATGGTGGAGTTTACAATAGGCATCCAGTGGTTGACCACTAAATACAGCCAAAATTACCCCCACACCGCCAAAATTAGTACTTGTACAGTATAAAAACATGCATGAAACATATGTACTGTACATATTTGCGCTCTCAAAATGTTGAAACTTTGTCATAATATTGCGTTTTCTTGTACTTATATTCCCAAACAGGAGATATTAACAAACAAGAAGCACACGAGTGCCTGTATTGCTCCACTAGATTATTAGGTAATGAGTGTCAGATCCGAAAGGACCCTGATATGCTATATCAGGAAAAAGACAGAGCTTTTGGGCTGCTATGATTTTTTAACAAATCAAAATACTTCAAAGTGTTTTGGTAAATAACCATCAAAGAAACATTCCTGTGAAATTATTTCAAATTGCAAGCACTGGTTGCTGACATGAAGATTTTCAAAGTTTTAAATAGACCCATATTAGCAAAAAAGGCCCTACCCCCTGGCGGCCATATTTTTAACGGGTCGGAACAATTTGAACAATTTGGTAGCAAACCACTCAAGGAACATTTCTGTTACATTATTTAAATCTAACCAGTGGTTACGACAAGAAGATCTTCAAAGTTTTCAAAATAACCTTATAAGGCAAATATAAAATTCTAAATACAGATTTATCAATCACACACGGTCATTTATGCAAGCTTACGTAAAAATTGTTATACCATCAAAATAAAAGTACTTCACTGTACAGAATTTAACTTTTCGTAATTCATATTTTTATAAGTGTCAAAACAGGAATTATTTTTGCAATAAATCACCAATAAATTTTGGAAGCAGAATAAACACTTGTCAATGCAGCTGCCATTTTTGTTTATTTCGATGGGAATTATATTGACACAGATTTTCTTCAAACAATATGGAATGCTATTTAAACTGGATTATTATCCGTCTTTACCTGAAACGAATTAACATACAGGTAATCGTAAAATGTATCAATTACAGCCCACTTCAAAGCTTAAAATTCCAGCTTAAGAGCAGGATAGTTTCGTTCTGCAGGCCTCAGACCCCAACTGGCGTAAGCAATAACGCGTTCATTGCCATCATCCTGTAACTTATAAAGAAAAGCATCCAATCAGGTGCCCATTGGATAGACATTGAGAATGAAAGTTGAGAAACATTGGCATATACCGGGACAGGTGGTGACATCAAATTAGCAACTTTTAAAAGGCATTCTGGTGAATCGTTTACGAACGCCAAACACCAGCTTCACTCGTGCGTCTCCCCTATTTGTTTGTAGGGTGACCTAAAACCAAATCATTTAAAGGCTTCCACAATAAGAGGCACAACTTTCGAAAACTTGTGTCCCTAGTAATAAGAATTGGCATTTGGACTAAAAGGAACTGTCAAACTGGCAACAAACAATTCAAACACAACATACCCAAGATTCGGCACAATAATACAATTCGCACATCTTATTACAATATATGTATAATAGAACTGTTATAAGCGGCCCAAGGTAACTTTATGTATGGCATGTGACCAATTGCCAAAATCTATACACAGTACATCACAAACACACATAACAAACATAAAACACACATGAATAAAACTGGGGTCACCGCCTTGGAACGGTCAATGCAAAGCGTTGTGAGTTTAAATCGGTTTATCTGCGAACGAACCTCACACTTGGCCCAGAATTATTCACAAAACATGTAAGTGTAAATCTATATAAACAGTAATAAAAGAAAATATTATTAAATGTAATTCCCTTTTATTACTCAATAGCTATTTTTGCAAACCAGAGCAGCTGAATTGCATCTTTCTGAGGCATGATTAAATGAACAAATAAACAAGTACATCAACCTATCATTTGCATCTCGTCTTTTTATTAAAATCTTTAAAGATGTCTCCGGTCTAGCTACGCCCTTCGAGGCGGCTCGGGTTCGAATGAACAAACAAAGTCGTGGATCTAGTCTTTAATATGTATTGGTCAGATCCTGTGAATGAATAACGATGCTTATAATAATAATAATAATAATTAGCATGCAAACAAGTATACAAATGACAATTACAATGCATAATCAAAATGGCGGTATGATGAGCGGGAAATTCTAACATCATACAATGATAAAATACAAAATACAAATACACATTATAAAATAAAGCAATAGATCCGAGATATATATAAACAATTATATAAACTTTTATTAATAATATTTACCTGTAGGTTTATTATTAAACCCTACAAAAATGGTTTCAAATGTGCCGATCAATGTGGCGATCTGTTTGTGTCCGTTGTCTGTGTGTGTCTGACGTAGTGCGGGAAAGTAGCGAAAGTAGTGCGGTGAATAAATATTAGTACTCGTGCACAACAATGGGTTAACAACCACTATTAGTTAACTAATATTTCAACTACTACATTGGAGTGCTAATTTGACTAATGGAAAAGGTGTTTTACTATATATATATCTATATAGTAAAAGGACATCTTAGCTTACACCCTATGACATATTCCCCCCTGTTAAAAAATGACGTCCCGACATTTTACGACAAAAAAACAACATGACGTCGCAGGATTACAGCAATCGCGATATGCGGTGAATATTTAAGCACAGATTAAACACGACTAGTGTTTTAAATCTCTCTCACAATATAATAGTCAATAATGTCATATTTTAATGACATTTTGAAAACGCATATAATATACTGCGTACACTTAGTAGACGGAAGTCGGTAATAACTATATTATGTTTCAAACTTTTAAAATACTTAAATTCAATGCATAACAAAACTAATGACATTTGTACATCGATTAGGTAGTAAAACAATCATTCCAACACTATGCTGAATATGCTAACACTTTGCTTACATTTGGAAATGGCCACTAGTTTGCCACTTCGGAGCGCGGCGGTTCCTGTCGACCTACGTAATTCCGGATATACGTCATCATCGGGTGGCGTATGTTCTCCTCGCCTCTGTGGGATGACGTATTTAGTACCGGCTGGAGCGACATCTTCTAAAACATTCTCTGATGTTTTAACATCAGTTTGTCTTAGGGGCAAAATAAGATTGCGGTGTAGTCTTCGAACCCGTCTTGCTTTTGGATCATTCCTTCTAACGTCATAGACGGGAACCTCCGGATTTGGTTGGTCCAAGACAAGGTAAGGGTCATTCTCCCATTTGTCCGCTATTTTCTGTTTGCCTCGCATGGTAACATTGCGTACTAAGACAAGATCGCCGGGCTCAATCTTTGCGGCATGCGCCTTCCGATCGTATTGTCGTTTATTGACTTCAGCCGTTTTCGTTGCTAGTTCCTTAGCCTTTTGGTATGCATTCGCAAGACGCTCGCGGAGTTTGCGTGCATATTCGTTCGAACATCTGGCATTGGTGTCGTCGGTGTTGAGTCCGAGAAGAGCATCTATTGCTAGTCTTGGGTGACGGCCAAACATTAAATAGTACGGTGAATAGCTAGTACTATTATGAATGGTAGGGTTATATGCATGTACCATTGGCCCAACGTGATCCTTCCAGTTGCTCTTCTTGTCTTCATCAAGCGTTCCCAACATTTTAAGTAGGGTCTGATTAAAACGTTCGACCATACCATTGCCCATAGCGTGGTACGGCGTAGTACGGGACTGTTTCACACTTCCTAAGCGACATAGTTCTGTCATAAGACTCGACATAAAATTTTCCCCCTTATCGCTGTGGATTCTTTCCGGAAAACCGTAGTTCACAATGAATTTCTCGAACAGAACTCGAGCAGTGGTTTTGGCTGTTTGGTTTGTTGTTGGGTATGCCTGGGCGTATCTTGTGAAATGATCTGTGACCACAAGAATATGTTCGAACCCGCCTTTTGATCGTTCAAGACTCAAATAGTCAATGCAGATCATTTCCATTGGCGCAGACGTGGGTATGGGGACCAGAGAGGCTGAATCAGGTGTTGCCTTTCTTCTTATACACCTAGGGCAACTAGCCACCTTGTCGCGAACAAATGTATCTATTCCTGGCCAGTAAAACCTCTGCTTGAATAGTGACGTGGTTCTATCTCTGCCCTGGTGTCCAAGGTCATCGTGTAATGCCTGAAATACCTCATCTCTTAGTGCAGACGGCAAAACCAGTTGATGATACTGCTCACCGAAAAGAGTGCCATTACGGTATAACACGCCATTTCTAAGTTCTAGCTTATCCCAGTCTCGTCGATACTTATCTACTGCATTGGTGCCCAAAGCCCGCGTAGCTGACGGCCTGGTGCCTTTGTGTACATGATCAGCAAGAACGGAAATGACGGGATCTTTCGACTGTGCCTGTCTCCAGTCCTTAGAACTCAAGGCGTAGGACAGCAAAACTTCGTCTGGTACGTGCGTACTGGCCTGAGCTTCAACTTCTGATATACTGTCAGGAATAACGGTGCTAACAATGACTGGCAACTTTTCCACTGTCGCTGCCACTGATGTTGACAAAGCTTGGACGGTTGGTGGGTCGACGGTCATGCGACTTAACCCGTCAGCATCCGCATTATTCTTTCCTGGGCGATAGCGCGCTGTGAAGTTATAATTCGCTAACGCTGCCATCCATCGTTGACCTGTGGCGTCTCATTTCGCAGTGGTGGTAACATATGTAAGTGGGTTGTTGTCTGTGATCACCTAGAAAGTTGCACCGTATAAGTAATCGTGGAACTTCTCGGTTATGGCCCACTTTAACGCCAGAAAATCGAGTGTGTACGCTGGGTAGTGTTTTTCGGCCGGTTTGAGAGATCTACTGGCGTATGCGATGACTCTGGCTTTGCCATCTTGGTGCTGGTAAAGCACGGGACCCAAACCAGAACCTGACGCGTCCGTGTGCAAGGTAAATGGTAGGTCGTAGTTGGCGTAGGCCAATATCGGTGGGTTGACCAACTGTTTTCCCAAGGCTTCATATGCTTCCTGGTGTTCAGCTTCCCATTTAAATGGCAATTTCTTTAGACCCTTGTCATTTCGTTTATTTTTAGTGGGCTGGCCAATAAGTAAATTGTTCAAAGGTCGAGCAATCTTCGCAAACCCTTTAATAAATCGTCGGTAGTACCCAGCGAAGCCCAAAAACTTCCTTACTTCTTTGACACTACAAGGAACTGGCCAGTTGGCGATTGCTTCGATCTTCTTTGGGTCAGCTTGGATACCATTTGCAGAGACCACGTGACCAAGGAAGGTTGTCTGGGTTTTGAAAAATTGGCATTTCGAAGGTTTTATTGTCAAATTATAGGAGGCCAATCGTGAGAAACACTGGTCTAGTCGACTTATATGGGAACTTATGTCAGACGAAAAAATAATGATGTCATCGAGATATATTAAGCAGTCTCGAAGGTTCAAATCACCCATACATCGCTCCATTAGTCGTTGAAAGGTTGCGGGTGCATTGCAAAGACCAAAAGGAAGTCTGTTACACTCGTAGAAGCCCAATCCACCACACTGAAATGCTGTTTTCTCCTTGTCCGAATCTTCTAGTTCGACCTGCCAGTAGCCGGACTTTAAATCTAACTTTGAGAAGTATTTGGCTCCAGACAAGAGATGTAATGTTTCCTCGACCCTTGGTAAGGCATAGCTGTCTTTCTTTGTTCGTTCATTTAGACGCCGATAGTCAATACAGAAACGAATGCTGCCGTCTTTCTTTCTTACTATAACACAATTGGATGACCAGGAGGAAGTTGATTCACGTATGGCACCTATTTCTAACATATCTTTCAGGTGTTCTCGTACGTCGTTAAACAGTGCTGGTGGTATTCTTCTATACGGTTCCTTGAATGGCTCTTCATTAACGAGATTGATTTTATGTTTCACTGCCTGTGTATGGCCCAAATCCAAATCAGACTTTGGAAATATCGAATGCCACTTTTCAAACAAATTGTATACTTGTGTCTTTTGATCTGTTGTTAATTCTGATTCATCTAGATCTATGCCGTATTTCTCTTTCAGGTTTTCAGGTTTACATTTGCTTTCTGTTTCAGAAGTTCCAACATGGTTGATAGTCGCACTCACAGGTTGAAATATCGGTGCCTCACGCAAAACTTCAACTTCAATTAACTGACATAGTATCTGTTTTGCTCTGATTTTGATGGGTCTGGCGGTAACGTTGCAAACTCTTACAGGTATTCTTGCAGTCTTCCCAGGGTTATCGCTAGTGACAACTCTAGGACAAACGATGGCGCTATGGCACGGTATATCTTCAACTGCTTCGGTAACAGCTTCTTTTGCGAGTCCTTGTTTCCTAAAGAAACCGGTTACAGTTCTGCTCTCACCAGGATGTAAGGTGATTGGTTTAGTTGCTGTAACAAGTCCAATTTCTGCATTTACCGACATGAAACCAGCTTTCCATACCTCATTTACATTTACGGTCGCATTGTCAGCCATGGGTTTTATTTCTCGTAGAACATTCTTTCCGAGTAAAACATGAGCGGTGCCGTGATATTCTTTAACGGGAACTACTAGCAATACAGTTTCTATTCGCTTCTGAGTAAACTCAGTCTCGATGTTTGCAAATATGTATCCACAGTATGGAATGGAACTGCCATTTGCACATTTCAGTTCTACACCGAATTCCTCCATGGAGTGTAATTTTGGCTTTGGAGACATGGTGTTGTGAAATATTTCAGTGATGGTGCTCACTTGTGACCCGCTATCAATGAGTGCAGTAGTATCTTGTCCATCTATTTTTATCTGGTCTAAATTCGCATCACCTATCATTCGCTGTAGAATATCTTCTTTACTGAATGTTTTGGAGTTTATGGTATCTTCGCTGGTTCTGCTCTCATCCAACTCCTCGATCAGAGCATTTTCTAGTTTAAATTTTGAGCTTGGTTCTTATTAGTATTTCTGTCATCAACTGCTCCATTGTGCTGTTGGTTACCTCTATAGTCGCGGAAAAATCTACCATTTCTTGTGCGGTATCCTCCTCGACCTCTGAAGTTAGTGTTGCCTCTATAGCCTCTGTTATTCCATGTACTTGTGTTAACTGATTCATTTGGTTTCTGTCGTTCCTGTATAAGGGTGTTTATTTTCTTTTCCATCTCATTCATTTGCTCTTTCAGGTCATTCAAAATCTTCAAATGGCTGTCCATCTGTTGAACATTTACTTGTTTCGGGTGTTCTGGTTCTTTCGCAACTTTAAGTTCTTGTTCCTCTTTCCGAACCTTTCGTCTCAGTTCTTCAAACGTACAACCGGATTCATAGAACATTCGAGTTGCGTTTTTCAATTCTGTGTTTTTCAGATGTTTCCAAAATCTCGTCTTCAACACCTTTTCTTTTCTGTATTCTTGTATCTCTCCTCTGTCTATGGCCTTTTGTATTAACTCTTCCAGCCGTATGCCCCAAGCCGATATATCCTCATCTTTCTCCTGCTTCGCGTTATAATAATCTTCCATTAAACTTTCACCACTCTTAATGTCTCCAAAGTTACTTTCCAGAGTTTTCAATATCTCTTCAGTTGTTGCTGTGGGTTTAAGTGTGGTTAGTACTTTCCTGAGTTTTCCACCGATGACATTCCGTATGGCCTGTCTCAAAATCTCTTTGTGATAAATGTTGGAAATAAGCATACTTTCTACTTCAATTTTCCATTCTTGAAATTGTGCAGGGTCTGAAAATTTTGGGACGTTTGGATTGATCATGAACGGCATGTGTTCTTTCGTGTCGGTACCTTTCTTTCTGTGTGTATTTGACGTCTGTTTACGAGTACTAGGTTCTATCAGCTCGTCGTCCAATGACCATAAGATGCTCTGTTTTTCCAATAGACTCTGTTCTAAGTCGTGTTTCTGTTGTTTCAGAGCTCGTAACCTTTCTGTATGTTGCCTATCTCTTTCTTCTCTCAGCCTGTCTCTTTCTTTTATCTCTTTTAACTGTTCTTTCATTTCAATTGTTTTGGAAATTTCCATTTCCCTCAGCGTCATCAACTCGATCTGTTTCTGGAGGTGCTCTATCTCGTCGTGCTCAATATCATCCTGTATATCTCTTTTGATTAACTGATGATCATATTTGTTGTCTGTCCCCCTCTCTCTTTTAATTCTGTCCTCAGAATAAACGTATTGTGTTACATCTTGTTGCATCGCTTATCTTCCAACCAGTGTAGTTCTTTATCTACAGTGTCTTTGGATGCAGATGAGCCATCACTCAAAATATCAAAACTTGTTCTTATTTGGTCCACTTGGCCATATTCATCCACTGTAAGAAGAGACTGTCTTCTATCTGTCTTCATCTTGTATCTGACGTCATCTGATCGGCATTCGGCTGTTTTTAAGCAATCCATGTGATAATCATATCCACATGCTCCTTGTAATTCATCATCATCATCATCGAATTCTATGTCGATGACTGTTTCTCTCATTCTCTCAACTTCTAATTCCAATTCCTTCCGTCTCTCCTCTAACTGTCTTAATTCATTATCTTCACGTTGCCGTCTGGTGATCTGTTCTTCCTTATTTCTCTTTAATTCATCCTTTTTCTGTTTTGTCTTCCTTCGAGCTTCTATAAGTTCCGCTCGTTGTCTTTGTAATTCATTCAACTGGGTCATTTCGATATCTCTATCCCTCTGCTTGATTCGTTCAACCCTTTCTATTTCACTTGTTAATTCACAATCATTTCGTATCATTTCTCGTCTGCGAAGTCTCTTTTCCCTTTCTGTCATATCACCTGCACCTTCCATGTTGCAAAATGTCTATTTCAAACAATCAGACGAATATAATGTTTATTCAACGTATATGCTTATACGAATTCACGTTATTATAAACACTTTGTAATGTCCATTGTCATTTCAAAATACATTGTTCATAAAACGCTATTTTCCTCAGAAGCGTCTATTCCACAATACACGTTTATGGTAACTTTTCATTCACAAATTCATGTATCAGCATATACAACTGTTCATGTTATCAACATAGCATGCAGATATATTCAATAAATCACTATATTGAATTGAAATATAAACAACCTAAAATGCTAAACTAAGTATATATTCAGTAAACACTAAATATATGAACATCAGTCACATTAATTCACCAATCTCTAAGAGTATGTCGAATCCAATAATTAAGTTCAAATTAAAATTTGCTAAACGTATTTATCAATAACCCGTCAATCAATTACTACTAGTCAACGCGCACGTTCTCCGTTTCCGATAAACGCCTTTTAACCCAGATCGGTAACTCGATAACTATCCAATCGCAATATATGTAAAGTTTACAGATTAAACCTGTAAACTTTTACAATATTCCGAATTAAATCAAGGTACGACCGCTAACTAATCGAATCGCACAACCTGTAAGGATTTCTGTAACCATTTCTTTATTTCACAATGAAATTGGTTTATAACGAATTTCATTGAAAAATAACGCTCCCATCAACGGTCTCATTCACTAAATACCCGTGAATTTATCAAATGCACGTGTACAGCTTTTCGGGGTTACCAATAGGCAATAAATGGATAATTGCGGGTTTGGAGGGATTACACAGGGTATCACTTACTACTGGGAATGCAAATCACTATGTACTTGGGTTTTACCTAACTATATATAGTAACGTGTTTACCTAACTACACACAACTACATAGTAATACTGCGTAACGTTTTATTGTTCAACGGATTAGTGGTCGATGAATGCCCGTGATTTTACTCAAATGCAGCGACGTAGGTCAGGTTTCATGCAACCTAAATGTTAGTGCAGTGGGTTTCCCTATTTATAGTTTTGGGAAAAAAAAGTTTTGGAAAAAAAACACTTTAAATATCAGACATAAAAATAACCTGATTGACTATAAAATACAACAAAAATATAAAGCTCACCACACCACCGTCAAATGAATCGATGATCACGAATCAACACAATGTTCACACACTGTCACAATATTTAATGTCACAACTCCAGCGACGAATCCCTGGTCCAGTGTGGTTGTAACGTTCTAGAAGATAGGGCCCTTAAAACGTTTTGTACCCGCGGATTCCTGAAGATCGATGATTGGTACCGTCCTGAAGATCTGGTATACCAAACGTGCACGCTATCCCATTCGACCAAACATCAGAAGACTGCAACGTTGGGCGCCATTGTCTCCGGTCTAGCTACGCCCTTCGAGGCGGCTCGGGTTCGAATGAACAAACAAAGTCGTGGATCTAGTCTTTAATATGTATTGGTCAGATCCTGTGAATGAATAACGATGCTTATAATAATAATAATAATAATTAGCATGCAAACAAGTATACAAATGACAATTACAATGCATAATCAAAATGGCGGTATGATGAGCGGGAAATTCTAACATCATACAATGATAAAATACAAAATACAAATACACATTATAAAATAAAGCAATAGATCCGAGATATATATAAACAATTATATAAACTTTTATTAATAATATTTACCTGTAGGTTTATTATTAAACCCTACAAAAATGGTTTCAAATGTGCCGATCAATGTGGCGATCTGTTTGTGTCCGTTGTCTGTGTGTGTCTGACGTAGTGCGGGAAAGTAGCGAAAGTAGTGCGGTGAATAAATATTAGTACTCGTGCACAACAATGGGTTAACAACCACTATTAGTTAACTAATATTTCAACTACTACATTGGAGTGCTAATTTGACTAATGGAAAAGGTGTTTTACTATATATATATCTATATAGTAAAAGGACATCTTAGCTTACACCCTATGACAAAGACATAGCATCATATTTTTAATTTTCAGATCATCGTCATGCAATTTCAGAAAGAAGCCGTAATGTTCGGTGTAAAAACCCAGATTTCATGACTTTGTTTTATATGTTTGTTTTAAACTGAATAAAACTGAAAATATTATTCTACATCTTCCTGCTAACCCAAATTGAAAAGAAAAATTAACTTAATGAACGTGGGTGTTAAAACCAGTGTATAAATAAAAACTACTGCAAAATGTTAAATAAAAGGGCAGAATATATCTTAGATAATCTAAGGATACGTCTCTTATACAGTAGAATATTTAAATGAAGACATAATCTAAAAACGCGCAATGAATACGATGACGTCATAATTTTAAAACGCAAAGAAGTTAAAGTTACTTATCTACTATTTACAACGACTAAATTTGAAACGATGGCCTTAGAATCGAGAGTTTAGGAACAGTCTTTTTGGACTGATTTGAGTTCTCTATCAATGCCACTCATTCTGGTCTGCAAGGATGTAATCTGGTAAGTCAACGTTGTAACGCAGTAAGAAGTGGGTTATCTGAAATTAAAAAAGGCTAAGAGGAAATTCTCTTGCTAGTTTCCAACAGCTAGCTAATGTTCAAGCTGACGCATATGAAGTGACCCATGGCCACAGCAAATGGCAATGTCTGTCATAATATACGTAAATAAAGTGGCCCATGACCAGAGAAAATGGCGATTTCAGAGTGAATATACGCATCTCAAGTCACCTATGACCACAGCAAGGAACGATTTGCTGTGGCCATAGGTGACTTGATATGCGTATATTCTCATAGACTTCACCATTTGCTGTGGCCATATGTGGCTTGATATGCGTATATTCTCATAGACATCGCTATTTGCTGTGGCCATAGGTGACTTGATATGCGTATATTCTCATAGACTTCACAATTTGCTGTGGCCATATGTGACTTGATATGCGTCTATTCTCATAGACATCGCCATTTGCTGTGGCCATAGGTGACTTGATATGCGTTTATTCTCATAGACTTCACCATTTTCTGTGGCCATAGGTGACTTGATATGCGTATATTCTCATTGACATCGCCAATTTCTGTGGCCATAGGTGACTTGATATGCGTATATTATCATAGACATCGCCATTTGCTGTGGCCATAGGTGACTTGATATGCGCATATGCTCATAGACATCGCCATTTGCTGTGGCCATAGGTCACTTGATATGCGTATATTCTCAGAGACATCGCCATTTGCTGTGGCCATAGGTCACTTGATATGCGAATATCATCATATATATCGCCATTTGCTGTGGCCATAGGTGACTTGATCTGCGTATATTCTCATAGACATCGCCCTTTGCTGTGGCCATAGGTCACTTGCCACGCGTATATTCTCATAGACATCGCCATTTGCTGTGGCCATAGGTGACTTGATGCCCGTATATTCTTATTCACATCGCCATTTGCTGTGGTCATATGTGACTTGATATGCGTATATTCTCCTAGTCATCGCCATTTGCTGTGGCCATAGGTGACTTGTTATGCGTTTATTCTCATAAACATCGCCATTTGCTGAGGAGATAGGTGACTTGATATGCGTATATTCTCATAGGCATCGCCATTTGTTACGGCCATATGTGACTGGATATGCGTATATTCCTATAGACATCGCCATTTGCTGTGGCCATAGCTGACTTGATATGCGTATATTCTCATAGATATCGCTGTGGTCATACGCGACTTGATATGCGTATATTGTCATAGGCATCGCCATTTGCTGTGGCCATAGATCACTTAATATGCGTACATTCTAATATAACTCGCCAAATTATATGTCATAGACAGCTTTTTTTAAAGTATATTTTCATAGAAGTGGTCCTTTACTGTGGCCATAGGTCACTTGTCACGCGCATATTCTCTTAGAAATCGTCCTTTGCTGTTGCCATATGTCACTTTATATGCGTATATTAACATAGACATCGTCATTTACTGTGGCCTAAGGTGACTTGAGATGCGTATATTCGCAAAGAAATCGTTCTTTACTGAAGCAATAGGTCACTTTATATGCGTATATTCACATTGAAATCGTTTTTTTACGTTGGCCGTATGTGACTTGAGATGCGTATATTCACATTGAAATCGCCATTAGCTCTTTATTTATGTATATTCTGATAGAAATCGCCATTTGCTGTAGTCTTTTGCCACTTTAATCTCAGAAAATTCGTCGTTAACTGTGGCCGTAGGTGATATAATTTGCGTATAGTTTCATATAAATCCCGATTACCTGTGGCAATATGTCACTTGAAATGCGTCTATTGTTACAGAAATCGCCATTGTCTGTGGCCATAGGTCACGGGATGAGTGTATATTCTTATAGAAATGGTCATTTACTGTGGCCATAGGTCACTGGATGCGCATATATTTATATTTATCCTGCTACTAACCCAAACAGTGACCTAATAAAGCGGTGACCGTATAAACTAGTTGATATCCGGCAGTAGATCACGTGACTGATATACCGTCAATAGGTATTCCTACGCGCCGGATAACAACATTGTCGAGAGTGACACAGCATAAAGTCTACTTACCGGAGTTTTTCATCGAAACAAACTTTGTGTTGTCTAGTTTAACAGAGTTAAACAACAAATGAGTTGTCCTTACACTCCATATAACTTGTTAACAACAATTTCCATCCAGTTCCATTCCATTTCAACACAGTTGAATCTGATGCAAGCGGGTTATTCTTTGTGGACAGACTTTCTTTGTTCAACCAACAGAGCATATTCATCAAAGAAATAATCCTTTACATAAATTTCCAATGAAAAGAAATGAAAAACAATTCAGCAAAGGCTACATCTGTAATTTTAACGTAGAACGAAACATTAATTTGATTGATTTCACTTTCAGTTACACTGTCCTGCACCCACAACTATCCGAGTAAATCGTAGAAACCTGAAAAGGGATCAATCTCACCGTTTTCATTCGAGGCAAATATTCCATACACTTTTTATCTGAATCCTTTTGCATAATATAATCCATCCAAAACGCAGAAACACTAAATATTTATTCCGATTTCATGTATTTTAAACTGTAAAACAAACGCGTTCTGGTTTGACTACATTGTGTAATCTTACAACACAAAATGAATGACGTAGTTGGTGTGACGTAATGTAACTTTAAAACCAATATAATCTGGTTTAAAACAAAAGCAAATTTACCACGTCATTTTTTTCGTGTCGTACTGACATCAGCAAATAGGATTTATTAATATTTTACTTTCGCTTTTTGATAAAGGTGATTAAGAAATAGAGAACTATTTTTTTCGGGTAGTACGCATACATACAAGGGAGTTATTTGGTTCGAGGCTGGTCTAGATTTCTATATAATTTTTTTTTAATTTAAACCTTTAATTAGTGTTTGTTTTTTTTAAATTTAATTGAATAGAAATCAGGATAAATAGAATACACGGTAGGTGCCGGGAAGAAGAAAGTTTATCGGGTTCGGCCCGAAAACAAAAATAGGGCTCGCTAAAGCTCGCCCTATTTTCATTTTCTAAGCCTCACCGGATAAACTTTCTCCATCCCGGCACCAACCATGTATTCTCTATATTCACATAGAAATCGCAATTTTCTCTGGTAATGGTCCACTTTATTTACGTATATTCTGATAGAAATCGCCATTTGCTTTGGTCATAGGTCACTTCAAATGCGTACATTCTAATATAAATCGCCATTTGCTGTGGCCATAGGCCACTTTATTCTCATAGAAATCGTCCATTACTGTGGCCATAGGTGACTTGAGATGCGTATATTCTCATATAATTCCCGAATAACTGATGGCTTATAGAAATCGCCATTGTCTGTGGCCATAGGTCACTGGATATGTGTAGTTTATTATAGAGTTGGCAATAGGTCACTGGATGTGCGATAATTCACAAAGAAATTGCCATTTACTGTGGCCATAGGCCACTGGATGTGCGTATATTATTATAGAAATGGCCATGTACTGTGGCCATAGGCTACTGGATGTGCGTATATTATTATAGAAATGGCCATAGGCCGCTGGATGTGCGTATATTCACATAGAAATGTCCATTTACTGTGACCATAGGCCACTGTATGTGCGTATTTTATCATAAAAATGGACATTTGCTGTGGCCATACGTCGTTTGCTACTTAGCTTACGACACACACGAGGCTGTGTTGTACAGGCACATATAAATCATCCGTGAGTCGTTTAAGGCTTCGAACTTGTCCGGTTATTTATTTTCGAATGTACTTCAAATAAGATTACAAGGTGCATATTAAAAAGGATACTCTTAATTTATATATCTGTCATAATAAATTAGCGTCACTGACGCTTGTGAACAGCCCAATAGTCAAATAATTAGTGAACACATTATGCCTCATAGTTGTAACTTTTGTCCCTGAGCCGTTTGTCTTTCTTCTAACAGTTTAAAGGACGAATCATGTTATGAACTACTATATACAAATTCAAAGTTTTTTAGCGGTTCTAAATTTATTCTTAGACTAAATGCTTAACAAAACAAATTCTCAGTTGTGTATACTACGAGCTTTTGTACAATACTGTCAATCTGAATATGGAAATGTGCAGCATGAAAACGAAAACGGTCAGCGGCGTGTATATTGAATACAGCTTAATACCGTATACCTGCACGTGGGTACGTGAATTTAACAGATAAGGGCAGCGACTAAATATTTCTGTGAAAAACACTATCCTGACTAACAGATCAGCTTTCCGCTACGTAGAGGTCAACGTTCCCAATTAAAAGCTAGCCTTATTTTCAGCTAAGTATTCACTACGTGGAGATAAGCGTCTACAATAAAAAAGCTATACCTCGTTACAGTTCAGTATCCAATACGTAGAGATAAACTGCTACAATTTAAAAGCAATCCCTCATTACAGTTCAGTATCCACTACGTAGAAATAAATTTCTCCAGTTAAAAATATGAATATTTTGTTCCATTTAAGAATCCTGTACGTTAATGAACGCTTAAATGTATGGTTGAGTGTGCTTTAAGTATTGTGTTATTAGCTGTTTAGATAACGTACCATATATACAACTGTTGTAGCATACATTCAGGACCGCGAATTATTGCGAACAATAGTATTTTATTAACCGTAGAATGAACATGCTTTCTGTGTTATGAACATCACGATCATAAAACGTTTGTTTTAAATATAAGACATGAAATAATATATACATGTACTATTGATTTGTGTATAAATGGTGCACATGCTTATTTTTTCTGTAATCATTAACAATAGTTTGTACATGTACATAATGTCAACTTAATATATTGTCTTGTGCATATCATATGAATAATAACATGTATATATATGTACAAGATTTTTTTATTAATTTGTTTCAATGTTCTATACCCATTTTCTTAACATATAATACAGATTAGATGACATAACTTTCCTTTACACCATTACGTAATGAAGTAGCTGAACGAGTAGTTGTACGACTGCAAATCGGTACATAAAGTAGTTGTAGTCGTTTAAGCAAGTTGAAGGTCAGTTTTTATGGAATATACTTCTTGTTCATATTACATACTCGTTTACAAAAGTACATTCACTTGCACTGTAATGCTCGTGGATATTATTTTACCAAGCATTGTATAAACATCACGGTATGCTTTCATTGAATATACTAATTTGACAAATTACACAAGCAGTTACGAGCAAAGAACATGAACTTTCCATGAAGCTTAGTGATACATCAATTAATATTAATTTCGTGATCCAGTATATGTGTAATGATTTTTCTTTGTGGTCTTTGTTCAAAGAAGCACGTATTTCTTCACCCTGCGAAAAGTTTATTTTGAAATACTAAACAGTGACGAACACCGGAAGCGAGCAATAACAAGTGATTACGATGTTCGAGCCGAGCAAGATAAACTTCTCTATCTCCAACACTTATCCTAATATTCTAACCATTTATCCCAAATGTTTTTCGTCCAAACTATATACAAACATTTTAATAACAAATTGTGATATTCATAAACTAGTAGTACAAGTACTTTACTTTACTAGTATTTAATACCACGTGCGAATTGTGATAATAAGTAGTCCTAAGATTCTAGAAAAAAAATACTTAGGCTGTTAACACGTTGTATTGTATACGTCTGTTTTATTACTACACACTATAATCAAATACAAACTTTCACAATGATTAGGACTTTCAAAGTCAACAAGACAAAACAGCGTAATGATCATTACAATTTATTTTCTATAAATCACAATAAATGACCACGACCTTTCTGCTCCTTTAAACTCTGAAATGAAGCACATATGTGATTGCAATTTTAATTTGATTGTTTGGGAAAACATGTTTGCGTATTTTAAATATAATGTATTCACATTACATTCACATTATTGACCAGAAAATGCGATCGGCTAAAGTAAACAATGCGAGTGTATCTTGCAACGGAATAGACCCTTTTCACATTCCCGTTATCGAGTACCGTATGAGTTGTCTCCCTTAATAAAGCGAATCGAGAACGAGGCTGACGATATATTTGCTGTAATTATCCATACAGGAAAATTTTCAGTGGAGAAAATTTCGAATAAACTTATACAATATTGTTAGTTTTTTTCATTAAACTTGTCTTAATCATGTTGCAATCACAAGATAGCCAAATCTGCTAACGAAACTATGTTGACATCATGATTATGTTACTTCATATTTTTACTTCACATGTACTTTCCATTTATAAACTATCATAAGTGCAAGCAAATGATCAGGATAATTGCAAATAAAATAACATTTTTGTCTTAAATAAAGTAAACTTTTTATTTAAAACAATAGTTATTTCACTTGTTATCAAGTAGATTCATAAAGTCCGTGACATAGCTGCCGATACAATCACCCGTATTACGTAACTGATTACGTAATTGTGCCACATGTTATTGTTATTTTAAAATTGGGACTTATATATACACATTCTGATTACATAATAATGGCCATGTGTTTATACAAGATTGTGATCGTATAATTGATAAGACAAGATTTGAACAATACGAAGTCTTTCAGTCTCAGAGGAAGTACTTAAGTCTTAATTGCATTTTTGTCTTCCATTTTAGCGACGATATACTAATTTAACTGACACTCTCTTATCATATATCACAATAATATTATGTACCATGCCATTCTGTTTATAAAGAAGTAAGCAAAGTGAATAATTTTAACATTTTAAAAGTAACAAAAATATAAATGCCCGCTATGCAACCAGTAGTAACCACTGTTAATACATCGCGATGTGTCAATAAATTATTGTGTCGTGATAAAGACGGGAAAGTGAAACTCGTCTATAGAAAACGTAATAGTAAACGCGTGTGGAAATAAAGTTGTGTCGTGATAAAGACGGAAATGTGACACTCGTCTATAGAAAACGTAATAGTAAACGCGTGTGGAAACACAGTTGTGTCGTGAAAAAGACGGGAATGTGAAACTCGTCCATAGAAAACGTAATAGTAAACGCGTGTGGAAATACATTTCATTCATTGGGTCAATGACAGCGTGTAGATGGACAGACGTAAACACCCTCTATTATATTATACTATGATCGTATGTCGTTAAGTCAATAAATAGTCAACCTCTTGCGAAACACTCAATGAACAATCACGATGTCTCAATCATGAAAATGTAATAAAATACAAATCACGTTTTGTACTTTCACTTTCAATAAAATGAATGCAAAGCTGAAATATCGGTTGGCTGAACGGTCACCAGAACGCGACCTTCTGTCGTTCGGCTTCAGATCTAAAACATACGGTGTATTTTATAAGCAAATTTTAATATTACTGGTATGGTATAAGCATGCTACACATTTTTAACTTCAACATATTTCCCCGTTTTGCTTTATAGGGGCTTGTTCACAGATTATTGTATTTTTTACAATATACTATAACATATCTAAACTGGAAAAACCAAAGTATCTGAACTAAAGAACTCAACCATTATAACAAGAAAAGCATCAAAACGAAAAACAATGTGCCTGCACCAGGGATCGAATCTACAACCTCCGGATCAAACATCTGACGCACCAACCACTCGGCCATTCTGATTTATGTTTGTGTAAGTTTTGGTCTATGTAAGCGATTTAAGTGTTTTCAAAATGTTCAACGAAAACTACAGAAACACTCAACATTTTCAATTGTTTTGCGTCACACACGCTTGATAGTTTTATTGATTTTAACTAATTATTACTCATTAACGAAACGCTATTTCCAGTGCATTTTCATTTCGGTTGTGCTATTTCGCTAATTTATATACACTTTTTTATTTTGGAATTTGTGACAATGTTTTTGAAAATTGTCGATTTGTCAATCTGTGGACAGGTTCCTTTAAGTGATTTAACAGAGTAATAAACAATAGAAGCAGACAGCCAATAGTGATTTTTCAACATAATTGCAAAGAACAAAGAAAACGTATATAATACCTCTTATTCACAACATATAGTTGTATGGTCGTTTACACAATGCCACAATGACACTATTAATAAACGAATTTTTACATAATGTTTTAATCACATTCATGTACATATTCATTGCATAAATACACAACAATACGTCTGACAGTATTAGTGCAAAAAAATACATCTTGTCTAATTATCTCCAAATAATTTCTTTTTTATTTAAATGCTTTCGTTTGAATGGTTTTCAATGCAAGAAGTGTTTGGTGGTTTCTGGAACACTTTGCCTTTTCAACATAATTGCAAAGAACAAAGAAAACGTATATAATACCTCTTATTCACAACATATAGTTGTATGGTCGTTTACACAATGCCACAATGACACTATTAATAAACGAATTTTTACATAATGTTTTAATCACATTCATGTACATATTCATTGCATAAATACACAACAATACGTCTGACAGTATTAGTGCAAAAAAATACATCTTGTCTAATTATCTCCAAATAATTTCTTTTTTATTTAAATGCTTTCGTTTGAATGGTTTTCAATGCAAGAAGTGTTTGGTGGTTTCTGGAACACTTTGCCTTATATATAATATATTCCAAAATATATATGCGCACATTTGTTAACATTGAATTACGTGTACATTAAAGGTTACAACGTTTAATCATGGATATAAACTAATAACTATATAAAGGCTAAGTAAAGTTCTAAGTCAATATTAAATCGTGTTTTTCGCAAATGTATTTCTGACAAAAAGATTTGATTTTTAAGTTCAAAAATATCATAACAAATATCATAACTCATTTTGAATCGTGTGTTTATCGATTGCTATTATATTAATCAGTTTCCCTTAATAAGAGCTAAACTTGTCAAAACACAGTTTGGTTTGTTTAAACGTATACTATTCTCTGATTTACAAGTGTTCTGTATTTCAACATCAATTTAAAGGCGAATGCTTATGACAACGGTCCATTTTTCACCTACTCAATAAATTCCATACAATTACGTTCATCGTATTTGCTTACAAACAGGCAATTAAGATGCAAACACATACACGAATAGTAAAATATATACATGCGGTAAATAAGACTATGTTTTTTAATAAATGTTACACAGTACATGGTAGAGGGTTTCTCAATGTTTTAAACAATGGAAACATGTTATGTACAAACATAAATACCGAATAAAGGGTTATGGTCCTTGTACTAATCCTCTTAAAACCCTCTATCATTATATGAAGTATACTTTGAATTTCTGTAATGCTTTTATAGTTATGCTCTGCACAAGAAAATTACTCTGTGTATTGACGTTCTGCCCAAGAAGACAAGCCTTTAGCAATAACTTCAAAAATATTGAAGAAAGAATTATGTTTCTTGTACTCTGCACTTCCTCTCAACATCTTATATTAACATACGTGGTTTTATGTTAAATTCCTTCAATACTTTTAAATGCAGTTATGCTCCGAACAAGACAATTAATCAAAAGGCAGTAACTTCGAAACATTGAAGACAGAGTTATAGTCCTTGTATTCTCCACTTACTCTCAAAGTCCTCTATCATTATATGCAATATTATTTGTATTTTCAATATTTTTAACGTTATATTCTGCACATGAACCGGTACGGACGGGCGATGCGATTCCTATATAAACCACAAGTGCGTAGCAAATAGAAAGATACTATTTCAATTCAAACATAAGTGAATGGGATGTTTGTTAAATATGTTGACTTCTGTATTGAATCGATCCCCCCAAGAATTTTCACACCACTTTACATGCGCTTCAGTCGTCCGCAACTGAACATATTGCAACATGATCGTTCAATATAACGTCGTTTGCATGGTTAATTTGAGCGAATAACGTCAGCAACTAAAAATATTATATATAAATCAGCACATTGTTTAAAAACTCTTCGATTCGTATACATGAAAAAATATAAGAAATATTTCTTTTACAGTACACTCTCTGTGATTTTCAAAATAAAAAAATATCTATACTGCATCACATTCTTTGTGAATGATAAATTAATAAAGTGTCGAGTAAGAAATATTGAATAGATCCCAAAAGACAGCCAATACAAATGCATACATATACAAGAACAAAAAGATCATAAGTTTACAGAGTAACGTTTAATCTAATCTAATCTAAACAAAAACATGTTTATGCGTGTTACGTATAAATTATTTTGACATTTAAATACGTTTTTTTCTACGGTTACAGACAACAAAAACAGCGAACAAACTATCATTATACAAACGTATATTTTGGCATTTAAAAATACCTGTATGTTTATTTTGTCCTTTTTCTGATCGTTTATTTTTTGTGATCTGATTAATAAAGTTTACTAAGTTACAATGATTTATGATAAGATTTTTTTTAAACGATAAAAAGATATATTACCAAGTCCCATAAATGTTTCTTTTCTAAGTAACAATAGAAAGCTGATAACGATGATTCACTCTTTTTTATATCACATAAATATGTGATCCAACACCGTTGACATAGAGAATAAATATTTACCGTTATTTGTGCCCACGTGTGATTACAAACATGCATATTAAAAATAATTTATATAAATGCATTTTAATGTTAGAAGTTATTATAATAGTAGTACAATAGTCAAAGTACTCAAAAAGAGCAGTGCTGCATGACCTATTTCACTTTGTCAAAAAATGTTTAAATATCAAACATAAGCAAATAATTATTTTATAGAAATTATCATTTAAAAACAAAAATCAACACAATATTATTGCGCGCTAAATAATTGAAATATCCATATTTTAACGCATGTAGCGAAAATTTAATTTAATTGTTCAATAAAATTATTAAAAAATTACTATCGACTAGCATTTATTGAACAAATAACATAAACAAATTCACAGTAACGTATTACACCATTCTACCATCGAATATTGATCGCTGATTATGTTTTTTATCCAAAAAATACAAATATGTTTCTTGAGCCTTCGACATCTATTTTTATATGTTAAACACATTCTGTAAAGTGTTATTATATAAATATAATTATATAATAAGAAGAATAATTATGTATTGTAAATATAACAAAGAAATATTATAAATATAACAAGAATAATGCAGTAAAACAAGCGGTTTTATTTTTTGACGATCCGCTATACATTTTATTGGCATGATTTCTAAAATAGTGTTACACGTT
Source organism: Congeria kusceri (assembly GCA_027627225.1). Classification (NCBI taxonomy): domain Eukaryota; kingdom Metazoa; phylum Mollusca; class Bivalvia; order Myida; family Dreissenidae; genus Congeria; species Congeria kusceri. The sequence goes on along the minus strand of CM051033.1, from coordinate 21,644,632 downwards.
CAAGCCCTAATATATGTGCATATGTAAATGCATGTTTTTTGTTCACGATATTATATACTATGGTGTACAATATCTTACTTATAGGCCGTAACCAGTTGACACGACGACAAATCAAGCCATCACTGCAACTTCATTGGAACACGCAGTTGTTACAGCCCACGTTTTCCGTTATGTTTAAAGACGATTTCGGTAGTTTTTTTTCTGCGCATCTTTACGCACATCAGTGTTCTTGATTCAAATCTTTATAGTGGGAAGTGTTTTGACAGATAATAATATTTATTAAATATTGTGTACACTGTAATTACCAACTAGAATCAACATATTCATAATAATTGCCATGATCAAAGTAGGTGTGTCTTGTGACTCGATTGTATTTGCGAAAATTTGATAATACGAAAGTAGGAACGTGCTGACTGAACATTGGAATCGCATATAGCTGTGCACACGCTTGCGATTATTGTGAAAGTGTTTTGGCTGTAATAACGTTTCGTACGTAGTCATAATCAACTGCTGTTACTAAACTCATTATATATATTTTAACTTGTATAAAGGTATTGTTATAAATTATGACTGTCAATCCATCCAGTTTTTTACTTGACTGTCATTCCATCCAGTTTTTTTTACAAAACAATGTCCAATACGCACTTGCAAAATACACTTTCTCGAAAACAAGCACGGTAACCCCCTGCTTTCTTTTTTGCAGTTTGTTAAGAATATAAATATGTAATAAATATCGAAAATTCAGGATTTTTCCCGCAACATATTTCTTTTCTATAATCAAAACCAAAAAAAAAAAAAAAACCTGTATATGATTAAAACATGTAGAATCTTTTCGTTAAATAAAGGATGAAAAAGCATTTTTGGCAAATATATTATTTTTTTACTATGTAACGGATTGCTTTCTTACAATCACTCATTTCAAGCAATAGGATGTCGTTTTTTTTTTTATCAACCAATAGTCAAAACTATTTTTTAGCAAAACAAAAACAGCATCAATATTTCCTAAAATGCATTCACGGTCATTTACATGCATTTTCCAAATAAATCTAATGCGGTGACCCCCATTTCGTATGGTTTTATTGTATTGTGCATTGAACGATTTGCAAAATATGTAAAAATGAAAAATATTCACGAAGGGGAAAAACTGTAGAAATCGTTTTTAAGAGTAACTTTGACTAGCATTATATAAAGCGTGCAGTTTATAACAAGTTTCAGGATCATAATGCAAAATGTATCAAAATCTGTAAGACACATTGTTTTTTCGATAGACAATTTATGTCTTTATTAAGTTCTATGATTTGTTGTTTGTTACACAATGAAGCTTTAACCTTTACATGTGAAGCGCAGGTCAATGTATTCCAACTTCTTAACGCCGCGCCATAGACAATTTAGATAGACAATTTATGTCTTTATTAAGTTCTATGATTTGTAGTTTGTTACACAATGAAGCTTTAACCTATACATGTGAAGCGCAGGTCAATGTATTCCAACTTCTTAACGCCGCGCCAGCCAATAAACAACACGTTTAAAGTATGCACTAAACAGTGTGCTTCAGCACTTCAACAACTTTCAATAACAAGACTATCAGTAAACTGATGGATGCTCCCTAATGCGCTTTGGCAAGCAATATAACTGCAAAGAGAAGGGCAGATACATAACAAGTACTAAAATCACTAAAACTGCAGGACTTAATCTGATCAAAACTGTATCTGAGCATGCCACAAATTACCGTAATTATAAACATGCATGTGATGCAAAACTGTAATAAATTTATATATCAGAGTGATGTATAAATCTGGTGCAATATGGTTATTCAACTTTACATCAAGTATCACTGAATTTCATACACCAGTTCGAGAGAAATAGACATGACAGTACTGCAATTTTCGAAGTCCTATAACTCCGAAAATAAATCATTGAAGCAAAACATCCTGGTAACATGCACATCTCATTTGGTAATAAAGCTTGTCATAAAGTTTTATTTCAATCTGCCCAGTTATTGCTAAGAAATATTCCGGACAAAAATTGCGTACTATAAACTAATTTCAGAAATCTTAAAAGTCCCATCAATCTCAGATAAATCAGTGAATCGTAACTTCCTGGAAGTATCACTTCCTTATTGCAATGAAGCTACATATGAAGTTTTATTGAAATCTTGCCAATAGTTGCTGAGAAACAACCCGAACAAACAAGTGGGAGGGAAAGAGAGACGGATGGACATAGCGGCGACTATATGCTCCCCAACATTTTTCGGAGAGCATTGTAAACATATAGAATATACAAAGCAACCTATAAAATCACGTTGTCTAATGGCTGGCATAATTACTTCTCAAAATAAACGTTAAAATAAGTGTTTAAGACTATGACAAACAGAAATTTCCAACCCGTCATGCTTGCACAGCGATGAAGGACTGCCCTGCATGTCAAACTCTTGTAAGCCATTGGGTGATAAGGTAATATTACTACCGATATACATACACGATATCTGCTGACAGAACGACAAGTCCAATTCGTCACATTTGCATTTTAGTTCAAGATTCCAAAGTTTATAAAGCCCACGAAGTCCATTGGGTAACAATATGATATTTTCACCAATATGTATTATTTCGAGATTGTGACAGGACGACACGTCTAATCTATCTCATTTGCACTTCAGTGTAAGTTTCTGAAGTTTCTCATGCCCACGTAGTCCGCTGGGTATTATTGTAATATTTTCACAAATATCAATTTCTGTAAGATTGCGACAGGACAACACGTCTAATCCATCACATGTGCACGTCAGTTAAAGAATCAAAAGTTTATCAAGACCACTTAGTCCATCGGGTAATAATGTGATATTTTCACCAAGAGGACAACACGTATAATCCATCGCATTTGCGCTGTTATGTCAGATACGTCAGCTTCTTAAGCCCATTTAGGCCACATGGCAATAATGTGGTATCTCCAGCAATATCTATTCTTTCGATATTGTGACAGGACGACACGTCCAACAGTTCACATTTGCACTTCAGTGTCAGGATCATAAGATTCTCAAGTCCACGTATGCAATTGGGTTATACTTTTACCAATGTCCATCTATGTTAGATTATGGCAGAACGACACGTCTAATCCACCACATATCAACTTCAGTGTAAGCTTCGCAAGCCCATGTAAGCAATTGGATACTATAGCGATACTTTCACCAATGTCCATCTGTGTTAAATTGTGTCAGGAAGACACGTCTAATCCATCACATTTCAACTTCAGTGTAAGCTTCGCGTGCCCACAGATAATTTGGCAAATAATGCGATATGTCCATCAATATCTATCATTTGATGGCTGTGAGAGGACGACAAGTCTAACCCATTGCATATAATTTTCAATATAAGTTTGTTAAGCTTCTGAAGCCTGGGTTTATAGACTGTAACAGGACGACAGGTCCATCCCATCACATTTACACCTCAATGTAACACTCTTAAGCTTCTCAAGCCCGTGTAGCCCATTGGGTAATAAGGTGATATCTCCCCTAATATATATAGTTTCTAGATTGTGACAGGACGACAAGTCCAACCCATCACAAATACACGTCAATGTAACATTCTTAAGCTTCTCACGCCTGTGTAGCCCATTGGGTAATAAGGGGATATCTCCCCTAATATCTATTGTTTCTAGACTGTGACAGGACGACAAGTCCAACCCATCACATGTACACATCAATGTAACATTCTTAAGATTCTCAAGCCTGTGTAGCCCATTGGGTAATAAGGTGATATCTCCCCTAATATATATTGTTTCTAGATTGTGACAGGATGACAAGTCCAACCCATCACATTTACACCACAATGTAACATTCTTAAGCTTCTCAAGGCCGTGTAGCCCATTGGGTAATAAGGTGATATCTCCCCTAATATCTATTGTTTATAGATTGTGACAGGACGACAGGTCCAGCCCATCACATTTACACATCAATGTAACATTCGTAAGCTTCTTAAGCCCGTGTAGCCCATTGGGTAATAAGGTGATATCTCCCCCAATATATATTGTTCCTAGATTGTGACAGGACGACAAGTCCAACCCATCACATTTACACATCAATGTAATACTTTTAAGCTTCTCAAGCCTGTGTAGCCCATTGGGTAATAAGGTGATATCTGCATGAATATCTATTGTTTTTAGATTGTGACAGAACGACAGGTCCAACCCATCAGATTTACACATCAATATATCATTCTTAAGCTTCTCAAGTCTGTGTAGCCCAATGCGTAATAAGGTGATTTTTTCCCGAATATCTATGTTTTCTAGATTGTGACAGGACGACAAGTCCAACCCATCACATTTACACATCAATGTAACAATTTTAAGCTTCTCAAGCCTGTGTAGCCCATTGGGTAATAAGGTGATATCTGCATGAATATCTATTGTTTTTAGATTCTGACAGAACGACAGGTCCAACCCATCACATTTACACATCAATGTAACATTCTTAAGCTTCTCAAGCCCGTGTAGCCCATTGGGTAATAAGGTGATATCTCCCCTAATATATATTGTTTCTAGATTGTGAAAGGACGACCAGTCCAACCAATCACATTTACACATCAATGTAACATTCTTAAGCTTCTCAAGCCCGTGTAGCCCATTGGGTACTAAGGTGATATCTCCCCTAATATCTAGTGTTTCTAGATTGTGACAGGACGACAGGTCCAACCCATCACATTTACACATCAATGTAACATTCTAAACCTTCTCAAGCCCGTGTAGCCCATTGGGTAATAAGGTGATATCTCCCCTAATATATAGTGTTTCTAGATTGTGACAGGACGACAGGTACAACCCATCACATTTACACATCAATGTAACATTCTTAAGCTTCTCAAGCCTGTGTAGCCCATTGGGTAATAAGGTGATATCACCCCTAATATATATTGTTTCTAGATTGTGACAGGACGACAAGTCCAACCCATCACATTTACACATCAATGTAACATTCTTAAGCTTCTCAAGCCTGTGTAGCCCATTGGGTAATAAGGTGATATCTCCCCTAATATCTAGTGTTTCAAGATTGTGACAGGACGACAAGTCCACCCCATCACATTTACACATCAATGCAACATTCTTAAGCTTCTCAAGCATGTGTAGCCCATTGGGTAATAAGGTGATACTGTAACCAATATCTATTGTTTCTAGATTGTGACAGGACGACAAGTCCAACCCATCACATTTACACATCAATGTAACATTCTTAAGCTTTTCAAGCCCGTGTAGCCCATTGGGTAATATGGTGGTATCTCCCTTAATATCTAGTGTTTCTAGATTGTGACAGGACGACAGGTCCAACCCATCACATCTACACCACAATCCAACATTCTTAAGCTTCTCAAGCCCGTGTAGTCCAATGGGTAATAAGGTGATATCTCCCCTAATATATAATGTTTCTAGATTGTGACAGGACGACAGGTCCAACCCATCACATTTACACATCAATGTAACATTCTTAAGCTTCTCAAGCCTGTGTAGCCCACTGGGTAATAAGGTGATATCTCCCCTAATATCTAGTGTTTCTAGATTGTGACAGGACGACAGGTCCAACCCATCACATTTACACATCAATGTAACATTCTTAAGCTTCTCAAGCCTGTGTTGCCCATTGGGTAATAAGGTGATATCTCCCCTAATATCTAGTGTTTCTAGATTGTGACAGGACGACAGGTCCAACCCATCACATTTACACCTCAATTCAACATTCTTAAGCATCACAAGCCCGTGTAGCCCATTGGGTAATAAGGTGATATCTTTCCCAATATCTATTGTTTCTAGATTGTGACAGGACGACAGGTCCAACCCATCACATTTGCACATCAATGTAACACTCTTAAGCTTCTCAAGCATGTGAAGCCCATTGGGTAATAAGGTGATATTTCTCCAAATATCTATTGTTTCTAGACTTTGACATGACGACAGGTCCAACCCATCACATTTACACATCAATTTAACTCTCTTAAGCTTCTCAAGCCTGTGGAGCCCATTGGGTAATAAGATGATATCTGAGCTAATATCTAGTTTTTCTAGATTGTGACAGGACGACATGTCCAACTCATCACAATTACACATCAATGTAACATTCTTAAGCTTCTCAAGCCCGTGTAGCCCATTGCCTAATAAGATGATATCTCCCCCAATATCTAGTGTTTCTAGATTGTGACAGGACGACAGGTCCAACCCATCACATTCACACCACAATGTAACATTCTTAAGCTTCTCAAGCCTGTGTAGCCCATTGGGTAATAAGGTGATACCTTTCCAAATATATATTGTTTCAAGATTGTGACAGGACGACAAGTCCAACCCATCAACTTCACACCCCAGTGAAAAATTATTAAGCTTCTCAAGTCTGTGAAGCCGATTGGGTAATAAAGTGATTTTTTCCCAAATATATATGTTTTCTAGATTGTGACAGGACGACAAGACCAACCCATCACATTTACACTTCAATTCAACATTCTTAAGCTTCTCAAGCCCGTGTAGCCCATTGGGTAATAAGGTGATATCTCCCCCAATATCTATTGTTTCTAGATTGTGACAGGACGACAGGTCCAACCCATCACAAATACACGTCAATGTAACATTCTTAAGATTCTCAAGCCTGTGTAGCCCATTGGGTAATAAGGTGATATCTCGCCCAATATATATTGTTTCTAGATTGTGACAGGACGACAGGTCCAACCCATCACAAATACACGTCAATGTAACATTCTTAAGATTCTCAAGCCTGTGTAGCCCATTGGGTAATAAGGTGATATCTCCCCCAATATGTATTGTTTCTAGACTGTGAGAGGACGACAAGTCCAACCCATCACATTTACACCTCAATATAACATTCTTAAGCTTCTCAAGCCTGTGTAGCCCATTGGGTAATAAGGTGATATCTTCCCCAATATATATTGTTACTAGATTGTGACAGGACGACAAGTCCAACCCATCACATTTACACATCAATTTAACACTCTTAAGCTTCTCAAGCCTGTGTAGCCCATTGGGTAATAAGGTGATAGAACTCCCAAAATACATTGGTTCTTGATAGGGAGCGGGCGACGCGTCCATTACATCATATTCTTCCTTTTTCCGAATGTCTATTGTTTCTAGATTGCGACAGGACGACAAGTCCAACCCATCATATTTACAACTCAATGTAAGATTCTTAAGCTTCTCAAGCCTGTGTAGCCCATTGGGTAATAAGGTGATATATCCAGAAATATATATTGTTTCTAGATTGTGACAGGACGACAAGTCCAACCCATCACATTTACACATTAATTTAACACTTTTCAGCTTCTCAAGCCTGTGTAGCCCATTTGGTAATAAGGTGAATCGGAAACTAATAGATAATGTTTCTAAATTGCGGAAAGAAGATAAGGCCAATGCACACACCTGATTATTTGTGCAAATAGCGGTACTTGAAAAAGACTTGTTATTCATATATAAATATAAAGCCTTTAGGTTAGCCGTGTTTTTATTCAATATGCTGACTAAGGCAGCTTCTTTTTCATCTTCTGAAGTATTATCAACCCTAACGCACCTTAGTTGCAAATCAATATCACTCTTATGCTGTACGTTTGCTTCAGCTTCACAAAATCCGCGTATCATCACATTCTGAATATCGTTTGGTTCGAGTTCGTTTCGAAGAGTGTTGTCAATAGTCGTATCGTCCATTACACGCGACAGCTTATTCGCTGCACTTATGTTTAGTCCACACAGAAAAACAAATAGCAGATATATCTCTGATAGATCATGAGGATTTTCAGTTATGTATCTAGTAATGTCACAAATCGCTGTTTCGTTCGAAGCTGCATAAAGTGCAGCTAGAAATTCCTGAACACTTTTATGAATAAATGTGCACGTAGAACTCTGATAGGTCCGATTCGGATTTTTCCTCTCCGAAAAAATACCTGCCTTCAGAGCAACTACTTTTTCCTCGTCAGACAAGTACTGGGACAATTGCTGATCACTTACAACTAATGAGTTTTCCCTGTCTGAAGAAAACAACATTAAAAATGCTGTTTTAGAAAGAATGTTTATATTGTCAATATTTTGTCGAAGGTACTTAGTGTTCGTAAAGCATCGAAATGGCGGCTGGGTAAAATTTCCACGCGTATCACTCACTTTTTTAAATAGACAGTCAATCAAAATACTGTATATGTCGCACAGTGATCCTGTCAGACATATCCCGTCAACCCATGAGCACACGGTCAATTGAATCAACATCGGTGACTCTAGTAAATTATCAATCCTATTATCGTTTATATACTCCAAAAATTTTACGTGTTCTTCATCAATGTTCTCCCGAGTATCAAGACAACGAAGGACCATTTTACTCAGTCTTTTCGGATCAATTACACCTTTCAGGTTTAGTGTGAGGTCGACTTTGGAATCTTTTATCCGTTCATCGGTCAATTTCCATGGTCGTGTTGTAATTAACAATGCACACTGACTGTGGCTGGATACCATTGTTGGTTGAGCTAGTTCGCCACCAGTTCCCATCCATTCATCTAAACCGTCTTGAATCACAAGACACATTCTAGTTTGCATGATGTAATTTAGAAGCTTATATGCCTTCTCGCGCTCTAAATCGGTGTATATCATATCGATAATTTGTTTTTTGATCATGTTAAATACTTCACGCTGCCCAGTAGAATCCCTCAATGTAATGTGGAAGACACATTGAAATTTCTGTAAAGTCTCCCTATCAGCAAAGTCTAAGTGCTCTGCAGGAAGCTGCGTCAATTGTCCAGTATTGCACCAGTCCAGGACTACCTTAGCAGCGAATGTCGACTTACCCATGCCAGCCTCACCTTGCAAGAATATTCGTTTGTTCATTCTGTCACTTGTATAAAAAATGTCTCGGTATGTTAGTACTTGTATTTCTGTTTTCTTGTCATCTTTATCTTTAGCTATATCGCAGCGCCATATTGATGGATTTGCATATAATTCATTTATAGGTACGTCGCCGCTTGGCAGCAATGCAGATAATGGCACGCTATTCACGGTGATATTATAGTGATGTTTTAACCGCTTGACGAAATCTGCAAAAAAACACAGTATAAAATATTGAAAAATCATCAGAACATATATTGAAGCCTAGTAGTAGTAGTAGCTGTAGTAGTAGTCGTAGAGTAGTAGTAGCAATAGCAGTAGTAGTGGTAGTAGTAGTAGTAGTAGCAGTAGTAGTAGTAGTGGTAGTAGTAGCTGTAGTAGTAGCTGTAGTAGTAGCAGTGGTAGTAGTAGCAGTGGTAGTAGTAGCAGTAGTAGTAGTGGTAGTAGTGCTAGTAGTAGTAGTGGTAGTAGTAGCTGCAGTAGTAGTAGCTGTAGTAGTAGTAGTGGTAGTAGTAGCGGTAGTAGTAGCTGTAGTAGTAGCTGTAGTAGTAGCAGTGGTAGTAGTAGTAGTGGTAGTAGTGCTAGTAGTAGTAGTGGAAGTAGTCGCTGTAGTAGTAGTAGTGGTAGTAGTAGCTGTAGTAGTAGCTGTAGTAGTAGTAGTGGTAGTAGTAGCAGTAGTAGTAGTAGTGGTAGTAGTAGCAGTAGTAGTAGTAGTGGTAGTAGTAGCAGTAGTAGTAGTAGTGGTAGTAGTAGCTGTAGTAGTAGTAGTGGTACTAGTAGCTGTAGTAGTATTAGTGGTAGTAGTAGCTGTAGTAGTAGTAGTGGTAGTAGTAGCTGTAGTAGTAGTAGTGGTAGTAGTAGCTGTAGTAGTAGTAGTGCTAGTAGTAGCAGTGGTAGTAGTAGTAGCTGTAGTAGTAGTCGTAGAGTAGTAGTAGCAATAGTAGTAGTAGTGGTAGTAGTAGTAGTAGTAGTAGTAGTAGTAGTAGTAGTGCTAGTAGTAGTCGAAAAGTAGTAGTAGTGCTAATAGTAGTAGTAGCTGTAGTAGTAGTAGTGGTAGTAGTAGCTGTAGTAGTAGCTGTTGTAGTAGCAGTGGTAGTAGTAGCAGTAGTAGTAGAGGTAGTAGTGCTAGTAGTAGTAGTGGTAGTAGTAGCTGTAGTAGTAGTAGTGGTAGTAGTAGCTGTAGTAGTAGTAGTGCTAGTAGTAGTGGTAGTAGTAGCTGTAGTAGTAGTAGTGGTAGTAGTAGCTGTAGTAGTATTAGTGGTAGTAGTAGCTGTAGTAGTAGTAGTGGTAGTAGTAGCTGTAGTAGTAGTGGTAGTAGTAGTAGCTGTAGTAGTATTAGTGGTAGTAGTAGTATCTGTAGTAGTATTAGTGGTAGTAGTATTAGCTGTAGTAGTAGTAGCGGTAGTAGTAGTAGCTGTAGTAGTAGTAGTGGTAGTAGTAGCTGTAGTAGTAGCAGTGGTAGAAGTAGTAGCTGTAGTAGTATTAGTGGTAGTAGTAGTAGCTGTAGTAGTATTAGTGGCAGTAGTAGTAGCTGTAGTAGTAGTGGTAGTAGTAGCTGTAGTAGTAGCAGTGGTAGTAGTAGCTGTAGTAGTAGCTGTAGTAGCAGTAGTGGTAGTAGTAGCTGTAGTAGAAGTAGTGGTAGTAGTAGCTGTAGTAGTAGTAGCTGTAGTAGTAGCTGTAGTAGTAGCAGTGGTAGTAGTAGCAGTGGTAGTAGCAGCAGTAGTAGTAGTGGTAGTAGTGCTAGTAGTAGTAGTGGTAGTAGTAGCTGCAGTAGTAGTAGCTGTAGTAGTAGTAGTGGTAGTAGTAGTGGTAGTAGTAGCTGTAGTAGTAGCTGAAGTAGTAGCAGTGGTAGTAGTAGTAGTGGTAGTAGTGCTAGTAGTAGTAGTGGTAGTAGTCGCTGTAGTAGTAGTAGTGGTAGGAGTAGCTGTAGTAGTAGCTGTAGTAGTAGTAGTGGTAGTAGTAGCAGTAGTAGTAGTAGTGGTAGTAGTAGCAGTAGTAGTAGTAGTGGTAGTAGTAGCAGTAGTAGTAGTAGTGGTAGTAGTAGTGGTAGTAGTAGCTGTAGTAGTAGTAGTGGTAGTAGTAGCTGTAGTAGTATTAGTGGTAGTAGAAGCTGTAGTAGTAGTAGTGGTAGTAGTAGCTGTAGTAGTAGTAGTGGTAGTAGTAGCTGTAGTAGTAGCTGTAGTAGTAGTTGTGCTAGTAGTAGCAGTGGTAGTAGTAGTAGCTGTAGTAGTAGTCGTAGAGTAGTAGTAGCAATAGTAGTAGTAGTGGTAGTAGTAGTAGTAGTAGTAGTAGTAGTAGTAGTAGTAGTAGTGCTGGTAGTAGTCGAAAAGTAGTAGTAGTGCTATTAGTAGTAGTAGCTGTAGTAGTAGTAGTGGTAGTAGTAGCTGTAGTAGTAGCTGTAGTAGTAGCAGTGGTAGTAGTAGCAGTAGTAGTAGAGGTAGTAGTGCTAGTAGTAGTAGTGGTAGTAGTAGCTGTAGTAGTAGTAGTGGTAGTAGTAGCTGTAGTAGTAGTAGTGCTAGTAGTAGTGGTAGTAGTAGCTGTAGTAGTAGTAGTGGTAGTAGTAGCTGTAGTAGTATTAGTGGTAGTAGTAGCTGTAGTAGTAGTAGTGGTAGTAGTAGCTGTAGTAGTAGTAGTGGTAGTAGTAGTAGCTGTAGTAGTATTAGTGGTAGTAGTAGTAGCTGTAGTAGTATTAGTGGTAGTAGTATTAGCTGTAGTAGTAGTAGCGGTAGTAGTAGTAGCTGTAGTAGTAGTAGTGGTAGTAGTAGCTGTAGTAGTAGCAGTGGTAGAAGTAGTAGCTGTAGTAGTATTAGTGGTAGTAGTAGTAGCTGTAGTAGTATTAGTGGCAGTAGTAGTAGCTGTAGTAGTAGTGGTAGTAGTAGCTGTAGTAGTAGCAGTGGTAGTAGTAGCTGTAGTAGTAGCTGTAGTAGTAGCTGTAGTAGTAGTAGTGGTAGTAGTAGCTGTAGTAGTAGTAGTGGTAGTAGTAGCTGTAGTAGTAGTTGTAGTAGTAGCAGTGGTAGTAGTAGCTGTAGTAGTTTCTGTAGTAATAGCTGTAGTAGTAGTAGTGGTAGTAGTAGCTGTAGTAGTAGCAGTGGTAGTAGTAGCTGTAGTAGTAGCTGAAGTAGTAGCAGTGGTAGTAGTAGCTGTAGTAGTAGCTGTAGTAGTAGTAGCTGTAGTAGAAACTGTAGTAGTAGTAGCTGTAGTAGTAGTAGCTGTAGTAGTAGCTGTAGTAGTAGTAGCTATAGTAGTAGTAGTGGTAGTAGTAGCTGTAGTAGTAGCTGCAGTAGTAGCAGTGGTAGTAGTAGTAGTGGTAGTAGTGCTAGTAGTAGTAGTGGTAGTAGTCGCTGTAGTAGTAGTAGTGGTAGTAGTAGCTGTAGTAGTAGCTGTTGTAGTAGTATTGGTAGTAGTAGCAGTAGTAGTAGCAGTAGTAGTAGTAGTCGTAGTAGTAGCAGTAGTAGTAGTAGAGGTAGTAGCAGCTGCAGTAGTAGTAGTGGTAGTAGTAACCGTAGTAGTAGTAGTGGTAGTATTAGCTGTAGTAGTAGTAGTGGTAGTAGTAGCTGTAGTAGTAGCAGTGGTAGAAGTAGCTGTAGTAGTAGCAGTGCTAGTAGTAGCTGTAGTAGTAGCAGTGGTAGTATTAGCTGTAGTAGTAGCAGTGGTAGTATTAGCTGTAGTAGTAGCAGTGGTAGTAGTAGCTGTAGTAGTAGCTGTTGTAGTAGCAGTGGTAGTAGTAGCAGTAGTAGTAGAGGTAGTAGTGCTAGTAGTAGTAGTGGTAGTAGTAACTGTAGTAGTAGTAGTGGTAGTAGTAGCTGTAGTAGTAGTAGTGCTAGTAGTAGTGGTAGTAGTGGCTGTAGTAGTAGTAGTGGTAGTAGTAGCTGTAGTAGTATTAGTGGTAGTAGTAGCTGTAGTAGTCGTAGTGGTAGTAGTAGCTGTAGTAGTAGTAGTGGTAGTAGTAGTAGCTGTAGTAGTATTAGTTGTAGTAGTAGTAGCTGTAGTAGTATTAGTGGTAGTAGTATTAGCTGTAGTAGTAGTAGCGGTAGTAGTAGTAGCTGTAGTAGTAGTAGTGGTAGTAATAGCTGTAGTAGCAGTAGTAGTTGCAGTAGTAGTAGCTGTAGTAGCAGTAGTAGTAGCTGTAGTAGCAGTAGTAGTAGCTGTAGTAGCAGTAGTAGTAGCTGTAGTAGCAGTAGTAGTAGCTGTAGTAGCAGTAGTAGTAGCTGTAGTAGCAGTAGTAGTAGCTGTAGTAGTAGCTGTAGTAGCAGTAGTAGTAGCTGTAGTAGCAGTAGCAGTAGTAGTAGTAGTAGTAGTACTAGTAGTAGCACAAGTAGTACTAGTAGTAGTACTAGTAGTAGTACTAGTAGTGTCTGTTTAAGCATATTTTAATTGACGCATGCCTATTTGTAGTCTATATAGCCTAACACATATTAACTGAAACTATGTGTCTTATACAATCCAGTAATTTCTCAGACATGCATACAAACATTCACACAAACGTGTGTTAAACTAAGTTCCCCATAAATTCAGAAGGCTAAAATTAAATTTCAATCTATGTATGTCTAAACGTTCAAAATGTTTTTTTTTGGCATTGATAAAATAAGACTTGGCGATCGTTAACTCAATGTTTAATGTACAAAAGGGCAGTCGCATGTTACTCTCTATTTATATCAAAGTCGTACGAATGTAAGATTTTTTGCTAAATAATTTATAATGTTACGTATTCCCTGCAGACGATTCAAAGCTTTGATAACAAACATCTATTACAACGAAGATAAAATACAACGACACACCTAATAACAAATGTAAATTTTAATTTATTAATACATGTTTTTAACCTACCTTCAACAGCTCGATCCTTTTCCTGTTCCTCCTGTTCGGCATGTTGTTTAAAATAGTTCTCCACAAAGGTCTTCAGCTCGTCCATCGAAACTTTGGCGACTTGTTGTAGCTCATCGAGTGTTTCCTGAGCATTCTTTAGTAACTGACTCATGTCCGCCTCAGTTATTTGTAAACTGTCAACTTTCAACTAAAGAATAAAATGAAAATACAGAACGTTGATTTTCAATCGTTTGAATGATTTGCAGCATGCTATATTATTAATAGCTATGTTTACATTTTAGTAACTTACAATTTAAAAATACAAACATTGTCTATGTCCAAAACACAATAATGCATTATTAACAGCATCTATTGCGTAGGTTGGCATACTTCTGCATAAGATAACCAGATATTTTTCGCGAACATTTGACCATTTTCCAGAAAGGTTGTCAACTGTTCATGAAAATATATGCAGTTTTCATGAAAACATTTATGGTCCACTTCACTTATAGTCACTATAATTAATGAAAAATTTAACGCAAGTGCATTGAGCTGCATACGATATTAATTCGAAGATCGTAATATTTTTCGCCAAAAAGTTTAATATGTTTTTGAAAGTGTTTTTCGCTATAACGAAAGATATTTCGTGAATTTTTTTTTATTATTATTCAGTAATGGACATTAAATTGACTTTATATTCTTAAAAACAAGTTAATATTTTCACGAAAATTCAAATGTTTTCGCGAACGTTTGGTAAGTTGTCGTGACATTTTGCTAAGCGTTCGTGAAACAGGTTATCTTATGCAGAAGTATTCCACCACAATTTCGAAAACTAAAGTTTTTGATACCTGTTTTAATTTTCTGACTGCCTCTTGTGCGTTGCCGTCTTGAGCCAAACATATAGAATCACTTAGAAGATCAATCAATGTTTTCAATGCGTCATGTAGGTCGCTGGTTTTCATTTTACAATCGGGGTTGTGACGAAGTTTCCAACCAATATCGCGTGACTGACAAACAGAAATATAAAGAAGTTGTATTTGTGTTGGCGTGTTTGAACATAGGACAAAATAACAAACAAATGAGACATGTCGTGGCTTAATGCACGTGCGTGAAGTGTCGTCAGTTCGCACAGGCTAATTCTGGACGACTCTTTCCTCCTACAGTGGATTTATGTTTAGATTTATGTTAAGAAGAGACTTCATTGAAACAGAAAATACCATATAAGCGGAAAATGTCGTCCTGGATTAGCCTGTGCGAACTGCACCTAATAATCCGGTACGACACTTTTCACGCATTTAGCCCGATTTTCCCATGCCACGCCTCATTAATAGTTTTTAATACAGATCTACATATGGGTATATGGATATATACAGTACGCTTAATGCGAGACCCGCATACTTCTTATGTCTAGACGACCCTTTGTTTCCTATTCGCAAAACTTTGTCACGAAAGTTCGCGACGATTCGCGAATGATAATTCAACCTTCGCGCGAGATTTTTGACGATTATGTCACGCGAAGTAGTTAAACCACGTTGATCATTGCACGGTGTTTAAAAAATTGAAACTTCTAGTGTCAGTAAAATTTAAGATGTACAGTTTGTGCGACAATGTATATGGATTGTATTTTAATGTCATTGCTTAAAAACACTTTAAAACACTTCTTTTAACCCTAAGCAACGATTTCATAATACATGTAGTCCAAGTTTAACTCACTAACACTGTTTTCATTTAGGATATTCTTTATTCTTAGGAATATTCCTAGAAGTCCCAAGCATGTCTCCAGGATATACTCGAGACATTCATGAATAGTTCAAAAATGACAATACACTGCATCAAATACCTTGACAATCATAAAAAGCATAAAAAGAATAATTTCAATATGTTCGACTTTCGTACTTAAAGTTTTTTTTTAACCCGCCTTTTTCCATCTGAATTTACATTTCAGTGCTGTTGACGAGTTAGCCGAGCAATCGCCCAGTTAGCTCGTCGATCTTAATCGAATAATCAGCACTTTGTTAATCTAGATATTTCAAACAAGTTCCTGGTAGTTTGTACTTCAGCGGTCCCCAGAAATTGTAAATGTAATCAGCGTTTTGCGAATGCGTCGACGTTACTATGCATGACTTGTCTTGTTTAAGTCGGCCGCAATTTTTCTCGAATTGATATGTTTTTCGTTATGAAATATTATTTTATGAAGCAAACCTGGATACAAAAGAAGACCACACGTTTGTTAAGTGTTAATAAGCTGAGCTGTTGGAGCGGTAGTTTCCAAAAATTTCTTACATTAGCTGTTAAATTTGTTCGTGGTTTACTGTAACATGACTGCTGCTTTCATTTGGAACAAATGGATGCACAGCTAAACGTATTGAACATTTCTGTATATTTGTATAATGTTCCCAGTTAATAAAGTATTGTTGATTGTGGTTTTATGGTTATATTCACGTTGTTCCATTCGCAAATTGTGTATAAAGTGTTAACTCGTTACGCATGACTGCTTCAAAATCTTTTAAAAAAATAGCTGACGTTTTTGTACAACGCGGGTTGTTTAATAATCGCAAAAATATGTGAATTTGAGTTAATATTCTGTGAAATTTACAAACTAGTAATTAAACTATAAACTTTCTACAAAAATCACGAATTTAGGGTTATTTTTTACGGCCGATGTTGTTTTCAAAATCGCCCCGCGAGCGCGCGTCTCTTTCTAAATATATGTACTTAGTTTCTTAGAATATATACATGTATATAGTATTCCCGGTAACCGCTAAAGTACGAGTGTTCCTAAATTTCAAGATACTCCAAACGATTCAAAAATGTCATCAGCAAAATTCGCGATCAGACGCCATGTTGTAAACAAAAATGCAATTAACTCTTGTAAATGTCGTATATGAAAACAAAAAAGGGAATGAATTCTTGAAAAAGCAGTATATCGAATATATACAATCTTCACGTGACGGTTATTTTCAAATGAAATATTGGAAGGTAGATAAATAGAATTATTTTATTCCAATAGGTGAAATACACTTATTTTTCAGTAAGATAAATCCTTATATCACTCACTGGGATGGACTACTTTTTAAAATGTAAAACAAATATTATATAGCATAAAATAAAAATAAAATGTGTTTGTTTTTCTGTGTGATAAGACTTATATCATCCTTATAAAGGGATACAATTTACACATTTTCACTTGCGCAAGCGCTTTTGAAATTAGTGTCTCCCTTTCCAGTGATGATATTGTATAAATATCATATGGCAGCGAGTGGGACATTGAAATTGTCAACCAGAGGGTAGAATGTCATCCGAAGCGAATGACAATAGGTGACGTTCTGTTTCGAGGGTGACAATATTTCACACACGCTGCCATTTGATATTAATTTTATTATACCGAACAAAATTGAATAAAAGATGCCAACACATGCTTAATTCTGCCCATCAAGCTTGAATAATGCTTAAATCTTCTTTCATCTTCAGAAATAATTGCAAACTATTTTCATGACAGTTAAATTTGAAACAGTCGCTTGGTTATACATTGAATAGTGACGTCAGGACTATATGTCGTCTTGACTTGTCTTGGGAGGCAATTTTATCATGATGTTGCCTAACAAACTGACAAAGTAAATTGCCCTTATATGACATCCAAAATGTCAGCGCTGTCACATGACCTGACAGTCACTTTTCGCTTGGTCACGTGCCAAAAAAGTTCAAATGTTTTTGACATTCACAATATCTCTTTCTCGGGTAATGGGGATTGATCATTGTAGACAAATGTGAGGTATAATAAAACGCGTTATCACACCGAAAACGAACAAATATCCTCTATCTCATGTTTGATTTTAATATATGCTATATGAATTACTGAGTTCTATGCATCGTCCTATATCATACCATTTTAAACACACTATGCAGTTATTTAAGCGTCGTATAAACGATGTATTTGCTTAATATATGCAAACAATATGTTTGCAAACAATGCGCGTGTGAGTCTTCATTTAATGACGATTGTGTTCTATTATTATGGTCATCATTCTCTGTATTAATAAACTATTAATACATACATCCAAGGACTTATATGAACCTGCCATTCCAAAATAGCAAACTGACAAATCGTGTAATCAATTAGTTAGTATTATAATATACTAGTTTTAGTGTATTCAGTTAGTGAAATGTGTTATCTGTTTGTATCATTTTTAAGCAACTATTAACATTTATTTAATATGAAAGCTGTCAATAACAATACATGTCTGATAAATGCATGCCTGATAACTGCATGTCTGCTAATAACCCTGTTTTCACATAACATTTTGATATATAAAAAATTTCTTTAACTTTTAACAGTAATTTAGTTTGTAAGCTATGCATCAGATGATATTTATATACATATACATCTTATGTATATATGGTTAAGAGAGACGATGTACTTTGTGTAAGTCGTAATACAATGTTTGTTCTGTTATGTTCATTATAATTGTAATTTCCGTTAGCAAATGTTTCAGCTTGTTTTGAACTTAGAGAATTAGAGATTAAGAGAATAATCGCGACATCGCCAACTCGTTTAGTCGCATATCGCAAGTTTTTAGCGGGTTTCAGGGAGTGCACTTATAATCATTTAAATGATGAACATGACTAACAACTGGATGCTTACGTCTCATGAATATGTAACAGAGGTTCTTCATGTTTACCTTTGACAATAGACACGGAGGATTGCTTTGAGCAATGGTGAATGACATTTTGCTGTCGAAGAGTTTGCAGTTCAGCATAACACTGATAATTCCATTGAAATCTGTCTCGTGTGCAGAACTCGCGCCAGTATACCCATCTGGAGGCAGAAAACATTTAGCAATCTGCCAATGATTGTTTTCCCATTGTTCAGCTGATGTATTCTTCCAACAAAGCTTAGCGTAACGATGTGCTTTTATTATTTCATCACGTACTTCATCACATAACTTCATACTGCATAGTCGATGCTGTTTGGTTGGACCGTCATGCATAGATGTGCATGTACTTTTGCCTCGTTTGTTGCATACGTTTTGTGTGGGACATTGCAACAAATTGGCAGTACAACAACTGGTACATACTGCCAATGGTGTAAGATTTAATTTTGACCGCACTGCTAGAAATATGCGAGTCTGGAAGTCCTTTACCTCTTTGTCAACGAACTGTTCTAAAACATATTTTGCAATGTTAATAGCAAGGTTTGCCTTGAGCCAATTCGTTCTTTCTTGATCAGAAAATACATCTGCCAGGCTCGCCATAATGACTATATGGTTGGTTCTTTGCTGATGAATAGCCGTTCGGTATTTGGAACTTCAGCAATTACCATTGTTTGATTTATGGTTCGTAGAACATCACAGACGACCTAGAAATCAGACATAAGAAAGTGTAAAAATACCATAGACATTTTAAAGCTGATTGTTCCGATAAAACCATTCAGAGATTATACAGTTCTTAATCTACAAAATAATAGAAAATATGGAAACAGGCAGTAGGTAAATATGTAGTAGTCAACTGGCTACATATATTTGTAACTGACTCGAAATTGACTGTTGGAAGTGATGATTTGATAAATACAAATACGACATTATTACTGTGCGTGAAGTATTGTTTGTTGAAAAAAAAAAGTATATACTATGTCCTTTATATGAGGCATGTGTTAATTTGCCTATACAAACAGTATAAAACAAGGAAAAAAATGAAACATACGTTTAACAAATCATTGAATTATTACACCTGGGGTCATCGCCATAGCTCAGTTCTAGGCATTCGAGGTAATACCACTGAAATAAGCCGTGTTGTTCGCCGCTGTGTTTCATGGTAAACAATGAAGCAAATTCTATTGCAATGGTTCAAGCTATTCATATTACATGTATACTGTTTTAAAAAAAGTGATATTACTTAATTAATCCCTTACGACAACATGCGTCAAACGGTGTTAAATGTATTTCAATGTAACCAATATGTTGTCAATACCAAAATTAAATTGTATTCATCTTAATGATAAATTTGCCGTTGCAATTCAAAATCGTGTATTGCGAACTAAACGATCGTTTTGTGTAGCGAAACAGTAAGTTTGCAACTTACTGCTCCTACATGCGACATAATGAAGTTCGACCTGCCAATTTTCGTCTACTCGATAAAACTACTAATTTACCTCAAGTTACGTTTGCGTATGTCTGTCTTATCAACAGTCTACGCGGTTAGAGCTTTAAAAATCAGTAGCCACTAAAGCGATTAACAGGCTCAAATGAAAACACCCAACTATTCCTGATTAGTTTGTCAAATCTGGTAAATGAAAATTATATGGGTCGGGATAACGGCAAACAATTAATATTTTTTGAAGTAAAACATTATTTTATGGCTACCAATAGTTTAGGAAAATTATATGCTAACTTTACATATTTGTTTACAGAAATTCCCAGCACAGTTCGTACATTTTAGTCGGTAACACTGTCAATTTATTTATAGAACAGAACTAAGGATTTTGTCATAAAATTGCGTTATTCTTTCTTGATTTGTGTCGTTTCTCATCAGACCTCTCCTAGGTTTCAACGGATCGAATATCTGCAATAATGAAAGGGAATGATTCACAGATTCTTCCTATTTTTTAATGTAATAGTATGTCTTAACTGTAAAACCGAAATCATCTACCAGAAACATCGTTCGATGAAAAAATAAGTGCTTCATCCGGGATTCGAACTCACGACCTCCGTTATTGTCTGCCATGTTTATATTTTCTCAATACGTCATTGTTCACTATACTAACTAAAACAGCTCGCATAAATACCGACGGAAAGCGGAACATGACTTTGTTTTTTTACTTTTTTTTATTTTTAATTGATCCATTGAAATAGATATTTATTCCAAACGACACATGATTTCCATTTGTGTTTGCGGGAGTTCTCATTTTGCGGATATGTGTATAGGTCCCTTTAATGTTTGTATCGTAATATATTTTCAGTAATGTACAAAAATATTAGACATAGTATTTATGGTGACATGACTGTTAAACGCTTCATTTACATCTCTTCCAAGTCTTGGACACAAAGCGTCGTTGTGTAGTTAGTTTAGATTTAATCACAAACATTGAAGTGTTTTTTTCTGAGAACTTTATGATGCAAACTTAATAAATATCTTTTGTACCGCAACGAACAAAGCAACAGACGACAAAGCGCTCTAATTAAGGTGCTTTATTCTACAACATTCAGGTGGATATTTCGTTGGTTAAATATTAAAAACAGTAATTATTAAATATAGTTAAAAGTATTTTAATGTGTGTATATAAGTAAAATAATGTATAGTTGTTTCGTTGACGAAGTGAACACAAATCGCAAAGATTATATAAAAATACAAACACACAATCAAATGATTACCCTTCTATTGAAGGTGTTTTTATATTTAAAAAAACTAGAGTATACAGAAGAAACAAACATGTTAACCAGAATCCTGATGTACAATACATTGTAAATACCTATATTCATTCTTGAAAGCTAGTTGCTTATTTTCATATGTACAATTTTTAGAAGTAAATATTTTTAGTGAAGGAACTAAATAGTATTGTGATTGCAACCATTAAGCATAAAGTAATGTTTTTATGCTGCGAACACAATTTAGTTAATAGTTGTATATATACTGTCTCATAACAATTGTCACCTTCATGTTCTGATGTGTCAAATAAACAGAAGGTTAGTATGTTAATATCTTCAATACACTTTAATAAACGTAAGCTTTAGAGGCAACGTTATTTTGAACATAACATAATTATGACGAAAATGAAATAAATGAAAACCTTATAACATTGTTGATAATTATATAGCGGTTCATTCTCAAGAATTACAATTGTTTGTCTGTAATAAAGTACACAAAGAACAAGAAAGCTAATTTACTTTTTAATAAACGACACGGTTAGATATTCCCAATTTCGCGCTATAAACAGAATCAACAAGGCTTTGGGTCTAAATCGGATATATGGTATATATAAAGAAAAACATGGTAAACGAAATGGCACCATTGTCCAAAATTAATTTTAAAAAAGCCCAGCTTATGGTTTGTGTTGAAAGTCCCGTATCAATGTCAAACAATAAATAATACATCTTTGATACAAGCATTAGATCCGTGGGAACCTGTACACTGCATAGTTATTAAATATATTAATTCTAGCTTTTCATAACTGTACCGGACTATATCGATCCCATTGCTTCGTTGTTAGTATTAGATCCGCAGGAACCTGTACATATATATTTTTGCTTTCTTCAGTGTCCTTGACTATATCCATCGCATTGCTTCTTTGTTAGTATATGCCACATGCTTTGGATATCATCATGTTAAATTATCGCTATTTCTGTCAGGAATTTTCTTTTCATTTATTATATGGGATAGATGAAGAAATTAATTAGTGTCTGAGGTAAAAAAAGGACAAAACACATACAATTATAAAACAATATGAATTTACAATAATTGTAATTTGTAGATAACAATAACCAGAAGAAAGGCCGATGTGTGGTTTAATGCATAAAACTACCTTTCGATTTTAGACCTGAAAGGCGACTAAATTGATTACTAGTAACTGGTTAATTTACAAAAGTAGCGTTTTAAGTTAAATCACATTGACGCGTATAGACAATGATATGTTCAAATGTAGAATAAGAACTTTCGATCTGCCCTTAATTATATATGACAAGCTAACCAAACTTAAAATATTTCAAAATAACTATGTTTCAATTGTAGTCAGAATATCATACATTTATTAGACAATTTCAATAACTTATCGCACGCTATTGTGGATAAAACATTAAAACAGTTACAGTATTAGTTACTTTAGTCTAAAAAATACTAATTTCAGTACGCACATGACACTGTGGTTTTCCAAGCCAAGAATTCGTAATGGATCATAAACAGCACTTACAATATTTTTTTAATTTGTTTAATGTTTAAAAATGTAATACACACATTTGGCTATATAGTTCTCAGCGTTAACTTGCCGAAGCTCAAATGCCTACTGTTTGTGTTCGACGCAAGCATTGTGAAGGTTCACCATTGAAAGCGATCAAATTACTTTATCTGATTTAGTCGCGTTTCAGGTGTAAAAAACGATAGAAATTATATACATGATATACACATTCATTGAAAGCGATCGAATTACATTATCTGATAAAGTCGCGTTTCAGGTGTAAAAATCGATAGAGATTATATACATGACATACACATTCATTGAAAGCGATCAAATTATTTTATCTGATTAAGTCGCGTTTCAGGTGTAAAAAACAATAGAGATTATATACATGAGATACACATTCATTGAAAGCGATCGAATTACTTTATCTCATTGATTAAGTCGCGTTTCTGGTGTAAAAGTCGATAGAGATTAAATACATGATACACACATTCATTGAAAGCGATCGAATTACGTGATCTGATTAAGTCGCGTTTCAGGTGTAAAAATCGATAGAGATTATATACATGATATACACATTCACTGAAAGCGATCGAATTACTTTATCTGATTAAGTCGCGTTTCAGATGTAAAAATCGATAGAGATTATATACATGATATACACATTCATTGAAAGAGATCGAATTACTTTATCTAATTAAGTCGCGTTTCAGGTGTAAAAATCGATAGAGATTATATACATGTAATACACATTCATTGAAAGCGATCGAATTACTTTATCTGAATTAGCCGCGTTTCAGGTGTAAAAAAATAATAGAGATCATATACATGATATACACATTTATTGAAAGCGATCGAATTACTTTAGCTGATTAAGTCGCGTTTCAGGTGTAAAAATCGATGGAGATTATATACATGAAATACACATTCATTGAAAGCGATCGAATTAATTTATCTGATTTAGTCTCGTTTCAGGTGTAAAAAACAATAGAGATTATATACATGATATACACATTCATTGAAAGCGATCGAAATACTTTATCTGATTAAGTCGCGTTTCAGGTGTAAAAATCGATAGAGGTTATATACATGATATACACATTCATTGAAAGCGATCAAATTACTTTATCTGATTCAGTCGCGTTTCAGGTGTAAAAATCGACAGAGTTTATATACATGATATACACATTCACTGAAAGCGATCAAATTACTTTATCTGATTTAGTTGCGTTTTAGGTGTAAAACTCGATGACATACACATTCAAGGAAAGCGATCGAATTAATTTATCTGATTTGGTCGCATTTCAGATGTAAAAATAGATAGAGATTATATACATGACATACACATTCATTGAAAGCGATGGAATTACTTTATCTGATTTAGTCGCCTTTCAGGTCTAAAAATCGATAGAGATTAAATACATGATATACACATTCATTGAAAGCGATCAAATTATTTTATCTCATTGATTAAGTCGCGTTTCAGGTGTAAAAAACGATCGAGGTTATATACATGATAAACACATTCATTGAAAGCGATCGTATTACTTTATCTGATTCAGTCGCGTTTCAGGTGTAAAAATCGATAGAGATTATATACATGATATACACATTCATTGAAAGCGATCGAATTACATTATCTGATTAAGTCGCATTTCAGGTGTAAAAATCTAAAGAGATTATATACATGATATACACATTCATTGAAAGCGATCGAATTACTTTATCTCATTGATTAAGTCGCGTTTCTGGTGTAAAAATCGATAGAGATTATATACATGATACACACATTCATTGAAAGCGATCGAATTACGTGATCTGATTAAGTCGCGTTTCACGTGTAAAAATCGATAGAGATTATATACATGATATACACATTCACTGAAAGCGTTCGAATTACTTTATCTGATTAAGTCGCGTTTCAGATGTAAAAATCGATAGAAATTATATACATGATATACACATTCATTGAAAGCGATCGAATTACTTTATCTGATTAAGTCGCGTTTCAGGTGTAAAAATCGATAGAGATTATATACATGTTATACACATTCATTGAAAGCGATCGAGTTACTTTATCTGAATTAGCCGCGCTTCAGGTGTAAAAAAATAATAGAGATCATATAAGATATACACATTTATTGAAAGCGATCAAATTACTTTAGCTGATTAAGTCACGTTTCAGGTGTAAAAATCGATGGAGATTATATACATGATATACACATTCATTGAAAGCGATCAAATTAATTTATCTGATTTAGTCGCGTTTCAGGTGTAAAAAACAATAGAGATTATATACATGATATACACATTCATTGAAAGCGATCAAATTACTTTATTTGATTCAGTCGCGTTTCAGGTGTAAAAATCGATAGAGGTTATATACATCATATACACATTCATTGAAATCGATCAAATTACTTTATCTGATTCAGTCGCGTTTCAGGTGTAAAAATCGACAGAGTTTATATACATGATATACACATTCACTGAAAGCAATCAAATTACTTTATCTGATTTAGTTGCGTTTTAGGTGTAAAACTCGATGACAAACACATTCAAGGAAAGCGATCAAATTAATTTATCCGATTTGGTCGCATTTCAGATGTAAAAATAGATAGAAATTATATACATGACATACACATTCATTGAAAGCGATCGAATTACTTTATCTGATTTAGTCGCCTTTCAGGTGTAAAAATCGATAGAGATTAAATACATGATATACACATTCATTGAAAGCGATCAAATTACTTTATCTCATTGATTAAGTCGCGTTTCAGGTGTAAAAAACGATCGAGATTATATACATGATAAACACATTCATTGAAAGCGATCGAATTACTTTATCTGATTCAGTCGCGTTTCAGGTGTAAAAATCGATATAGATTATATACATGATATACACATTCATTGAAAGCGATCGATTCACTTTATCTGAATTAGTTACGTTTCAGGTGTAAAAAACAATAGCGATTATATACATGATATACACATTCATTAAAAGCGATCGAATTACTTTATCTGATTCAGTCGCGTTTCAGGTGTAAAAATCGATATAGATTATATACATGATATACACATTCATTGAAAGCAATCGATTCACTTTATCTGAATTAGTCACGTTTGAGGTGTAACAATCGAGATTATATACATGATAAACACATTCATTGAAAGCGATCAAATTACTTTATCTGATTCAGTCGGGTTTCAAGTGTAAAAATCAATAGAGATTATATACATGATATACACATTCATTGAAAGCGATCGAATTACTTTATCTGATTCAGTCGCCTTTCAGGTATAAAAATCGATAGAGATTATATACATGACATACACATTCATTGAAAGCCAACATAGTGGAACGAAAAATCAAAAACGAAAAAAACTTCAAAGAACGGATTTATTTCAACACCCACAATGTTTGTCCGTCTATTGTTGCTAATTACAGATCTGATTTAGTCGCGTTTCAGGCGTAAAAAACAATAAAGATTATATACATGATATACACATTCATTAAAAGCGATCGAATTACTTTATCTGATTAAGTCGCGTTTCAGGTGTAAACATCGAAAGAGATTATATACATAATATACACATTCATTGAAAGCGATCAAATTATTTTATCTGATTTAGTCGCGTTTCAGGTGTAAAAATTGATAAAGATTATATACATGATATACACATTCATTGAAAGCAATCGAATTACTTTATCTGAATTAGTCGCGTTTCAGGTGTAAAAATCGATAGAGATTATATACATGATATACACATTCACTGAATGCGATCGAATTACTTTATCTGATTCAGTCGCGTTTGAGGTGTAAAAATCGACAGAGATTATATACATGATATACACATTCACTGAAAGCGATCAAATTACTTTATCTGATTTAGTCGCGTTTAAGGTGTAAAACTCGATGACAGACACATTCATTGAAAGCGATCTAATTACTTTATCTGATTTAGTCGCATTTCAGGTGTAAAAATCGATAGAGATTATATACATGATATACACATTCACTGAAAGCGATCAAATTAATTTATCTGATTTGGTCGCATTTCCGATGTAAAAATAGATAGAGATTATATACATGACATACTCATTCATTGAAAGCTATCAAATTACTTTATCTGATTTAGTCGCCTTTCAGGTCTAAACATCGATAGAGATTATATACATGAGATACACATTCATTGAAAGCTATCAAATTACTTTATCTGAATTAGTCGCGTTTCAGGTGTAAAAATCGATAGAGATTATATACATGAGATACACATTCATTGAAAGCGATCGAATTACTTTATCTGACTAAGTCGTGATTCAGGTGTAAAAATCGATATAGATTTTATACATGATATACACTTTAATTGAAAGCCATCGATTCACTTTATCTGAATTTGTCACGTTTCAGGTGAAAAAAAACAATAGAGATTATATACATGATATACACATTCATTAAAAGTGATCGAATTACTTTATCTGATTAAGTCGCGTTTCAGGTGTAAAAATCGATAGACATTATATACATGACATACACATTCATTGAAAGCGATCAAATTACTTTATCTGATTTAGTCGCGTTTCAGGTGTAAAAATCAATAGAGATTATATACATGAGATACACATTCATTGAAAGCTATCAAATTACTTTATCTGATTTAGTCGCGATTCAGGTGTAAAAATCGATAGAGATTATATACATGAGATACACATTCATTGAAAGCTATCAAATTACTTTATCTGAATTAGTCGCGTTTCAGGTGTAAAAATCGATAGAGATTATATACATGATATACACATTCATTGAAAGCGATAGAATTATACTTTATCCGATTTAGTCGCCTTTCAGGCCTAAAAAACAATAAAGGTTATATGCATGATATACACATTCATTAAAAGCGATCGAATTACTTTATCTGATTAAGTCGCGTTTCAGGTGTAAAAATCGATAGAGATTATATACATAATATACACATTCATTGAAAGCGATCAAATTATTTTATCTGATTTAGTCGCGTTTTAGGTGTAAAAATCGGTAGAGATTATATACATAATATACACATTCATTGAAAGCGATCAAATTATTTTTTCCGATTTAGTCGCGTTTCAGGTGTAAAAATCGATAAAGATTATATACGTGATATACACATTCATTGAAAGCAATCGAATTACTTTATCTGAATTAGTGGCGTTTCAGGTGTAAAAATCGATAGAGATTATATACATGATATACACATTCACTGAAAGCGATCGAATTACTTTATCTGATACAGTCGCATTTCAGGTGTAAAAATCGACAGAGATTATAAACATGATATACACATTCACTGAAAGCGATCAAATTATTTTATCTGATTTAGTCGCGTTTAAGGTGTTAAAGTCGATGACATACACATTTATTGAAAGCGATCTAATTACTTTATCTGATTTAGTCGCATTTCAGGTCTAAAAATCGATAGAGATTATATACATGACATACACATTCATTGAAAGCGATCGAATTACATTATCTGATTTAGTCGCCTTTCAGGTCTAAAAATCGATAGAGATTATATACATGATATACACATTTATTGAAAGCGATCAAATTACTTTATCTGATTGCTTAAGTCGCGTTTCAGGTGTAAAAAACGATCAAGATTATATACATGATAAACACATTCATTGAAAGCGATCGAATTACTTTATCTGATTCAGTTGCGTTTCAGGTATAAAAATCGATAGAGATTAAATACATGATATACACATTCATTGAAAGCGATCGAATTACATTATCTGATAAAGTCAGGTTTCAAGTGTAAAAATCTATAGAGATTATATACATGATATTCACATTCATTGAAAGCGATCAAATTACTTTATCTGATTTAGTCGCGTTTCAGGTGTAAAAATCGATAGAGATTATATACATAATATACACATTCATTGAAACCAATCAAATTATTTTATCTGGTTTAGTCGCGTTTCAGGTGTATAAATCGATAAAAATCATATACATGTTATACACATTCATTGAAAGCAATCAAATTACTTTATCTGAATCAGTCGCGTTTCAGGTGTAAAAATCGATAGAGATTATATACATGATATACACATTCACTGAAAGCGATTGAATTACCTTATCTGATTCAGTCGTGTTTGAGGTGTAAAAATCGACAGAGATTATATACATGATATACACATTCACTGAAAGCGATCAAATTACTTTATCTGATTTAGTCGCGTTTAAGGTGTAAAACTCGATGACAGACACATTCATTGAAAGCGATCTAATTACTTTATCTGATTTAGTCGCATTTCAGGTGTAAAAATCTATAGAGATTAAATACATAATATACACATTCATTGAAAGCGATCGAATTACTTTATCTGATTTAGTCGCGTTTCAGGTGTCAAAATCGATAGATGTTATATGAATGATATACACATTCATTGAAAGCGATAGAATTACTTTATCTGATTTAGTCGCGTTTCTGGCGTAAAAAACAATAAAGATTATATACATGATATACACATTCATTAAAAGCGATCAAATTAATTTATGTGATTAAGTCGCGTTTCAGGTGTAAAAATCGATAGAGATTATATACATAATATACACATTCATTGATAGCGATCAAATTATTTTATTTGATTTAGTCGCGTTTCAGGTGTAAAAATCGATAAAGATTATATATATGATATACACATTCATTGAAAGCAATCAAATTACTTCATCTGAATTAGTCGCATTTCAGGTGTAAAAATCGATAGAGATTATATACATGATATACACATTCACTGTAAGCGATCGAATTACTTTATCTGATTCAGTTGCGTTTCAGGTGTAAAAATCGACACAGATTATATACATGATATACACATTCACTGAAAGCGATCGAATTACTTTATCTTATTTAGTCGCGTTTAAGGTGTAAAACTCGATGACATACACATTCATTGAAAGCGATCTAATTACTTTATCTGATTTAGTCGCATTTCAGGTCTAAAAATCGATAGAGATTATATACATGAGATACACATTCATTGAAAGCGATCAAATTACTTTATCTGAATTAGTCGCGTTTCAGGTGTAAAAATCGATAGAGATAATATACATGATATACACATTCACTGAATGCGATCGAATTACTTTATCTGATTCAGTCGCGTTTGAGGTGTAAAAATCGACAGAGATTATATACATGATATACACATTCACTGAAAGCGATCAAATTACTTTATCTGATTTAGTCGCGTTTAAGGTGTAAAACTCGATGACAGACACATTCATTGAAAGCGATCTAATTACTTTATCTGATTTAGTCGCATTTCAGGTGTAAAAATCGATAGAGATTATATACATGATATACACATTCACTGAAAGCGATCAAATTAATTTATCTGATTTGGTCGCATTTCCGATGTAAAAATAGATAGAGATTATATACATGACATACTCATTCATTGAAAGCTATCAAATTACTTTATCTGATTTAGTCGCCTTTCAGGTCTAAACATCGATAGAGATTATATACATGATATACACATTTATTGAAAGCGATCAAATTACTTTATCTGATTGATTAAGTCGCGTTTCAGGTGAAAAAAACGATCGAGATTATATACATGAAAACACATTCATTGAAAGCGATCGAATTACTTTATCTGACTAAGTCGTGATTCAGGTGTAAAAATCGATATAGATTTTATACATGATATACACTTTAATTGAAAGCCATCGATTCACTTTATCTGAATTTGTCACGTTTCAGGTGAAAAAAAACAATAGAGATTATATACATGATATACACATTCATTAAAAGTGATCGAATTACTTTATCTGATTAAGTCGCGTTTCAGGTGTAAAAATCGATAGACATTATATACATGACATACACATTCATTGAAACCGATCAAATTACTTTATCTGATTTAGTCGCGTTTCAGGTGTAAAAAATCAATAGAGATTATATACATGAGATACACATTCATTGAAAGCTATCAAATTACTTTATCTGATTTAGTCGCGATTCAGGTGTAAAAATCGATAGATTATATACATGAGATACACATTCATTGAAAGCTATCAAATTACTTTATCTGAATTAGTCGCGTTTCAGGTGTAAAAATCGATAGAGATTATATACATGATATACACATTCATTAAAAGCGATAGAATTATACTTTATCCGATTTAGTCGCGTTTCAGGCCTAAAAAACAATAAAGGTTATATGCATGATATACACATTCATTGAAAGCGATCGAATTACTTTATCTGACTAAGTCGTGATTCAGGTGTAAAAATCGATATAGATTTTATACATGATATACACTTTAATTGAAAGCCATCGATTCACTTTATCTGAATTTGTCACGTTTCAGGTGAAAAAAAACAATAGAGATTATATACATGATATACACATTTATTAAAAGTGATCGAATTACTTTATCTGATTAAGTCGCGTTTCAGGTGTAAAAATCGATAGACATTATATACATGACATACACATTCATTGAAAGCGATCAAATTACTTTATCTGATTTAGTCGCGTTTCAGGTGTAAAAATCAATAGAGATTATATACATGAGATACACATTCATTGAAAGCTATCAAATTACTTTATCTGATTTAGTCGCGATTCAGGTGTAAAAATCGATAGAGATTATATACATGAGATACACATTCATTGAAAGCTATCAAATTACTTTATCTGAATTAGTCGCGTTTCAGGTTTAAAAATCGATAGAGATTATATACATGATATACACATTCATTGAAAGCGATAGAATTATACTTTATGCGATTTAGTCGCCTTTCAGGCCTAAAAAACAATAAAGGTTATATGCATGATATACACATTCATTAAAAGCGATCGAATTACTTTATCTGATTAAGTCGCGTTTCAGGTCTAAAAATCGATAGAGATTATATACATAATATACACATTCATTGAAAGCGATCAAATTATTTTATCTGATTTAGTCGCGTTTTAGGTGTAAAAATCGGTAGAGATTATATACATAATATACACATTCATTGAAAGCGATCAAATTATTTTTTCCGATTTAGTCGCGTTTCAGGTGTAAAAATCGATAAAGATTATATACGTGATATACACATTCATTGAAAGCAATCGAATTACTTTATCTGAATTAGTGGCGTTTCAGGTGTAAAAATCGATAGAGATTATATACATGATATACACATTCACTGAAAGCGATCGAATTACTTTATCTGATACAGTCGCATTTCAGGTGTAAAAATCGACAGAGATTATAAACATGATATACACATTCACTGAAAGCGATCAAATTACTTTATCTGATTTAGTCGCGTTTAAGGTGTTAAAGTCGATGACATACACATTTATTGAAAGCGATCTAATTACTTTATCTGATTTAGTCGCATTTCAGGTCTAAAAATCGATAGAGATTATATACATGACATACACATTCATTGAAAGCGATCGAATTACATTATCTGATTTAGTCGCCTTTCAGGTCTAAAAATCGATAGAGATTATATACATGATATACACATTTATTGAAAGCGATCAAATTACTTTATCTGATTGCTTAAGTCGCGTTTCAGGTGTAAAAAACGATCAAGATTATATACATGATAAACACATTCATTGAAAGCGATCGAATTACTTTATCTGATTCAGTTGCGTTTCAGGTATAAAAATCGATAGAGATTAAATACATGATATACACATTCATTGAAAGCGATCGAATTACATTATCTGATAAAGTCAGGTTTCAAGTGTAAAAATCTATAGAGATTATATACATGATATTCACATTCATTGAAAGCGATCAAATTACTTTATCTGATTTAGTCGCATTTCAGGTGTAAAAATCGATAGAGATTATATACATAATATACACATTCATTGAAACCAATCAAATTATTTTATCTGGTTTAGTCGCGTTTCAGGTGTATAAATCGATAAAAATCATATACATGATATACACATTCATTGAAAGCAATCAAATTACTTTATCTGAATCAGTCGCGTTTCAGGTGTAAAAATCGATAGAGATTATATACATGATATACACATTCACTGAAAGCGATCGAATTACCTTATCTGATTCAGTCGTGTTTGAGGTGTAAAAATCGACAGAGATTATATACATGATATACACATTCACTGAAAGCGATCAAATTACTTTATCTGATTTAGTCGCGTTTAAGGTGTAAAACTCGATGACAGACACATTCATTGAAAGCGATCTAATTACTTTATCTGATTTAGTCGCATTTCAGGTGTAAAAATCGCTAGAGATTAAATACATAATATACACATTCATTGAAAGCGATCGAATTACTTTATCTGATTTAGTCGCGTTTCAGGTGTAAAAATCGATAGATGTTATATGAATGATATACACATTCATTGAAAGCGATAGAATTACTTTATCTGATTTAGTCGCGTGTCTGGCGTAAAAAACAATAAAGATTATATACATGATATACACATTCATTAAAAGCGATCAAATTAATTTATGTGATTAAGTCGCGTTTCAGGTGTAAAAATCGATAGAGATTATATACATAATATACACATTCATTGATAGCGATCAAATTATTTTATCTGATTTAGTCGCGTTTCAGGTGTAAAAATCGATAAAGATTATATATATGATATACACATTCATTGAAAGCAATCAAATTACTTCATCTGAATTAGTCGCATTTCAGGTGTAAAAATCGATAGAGATTATATACATGATATACACATTCACTGTAAGCGATCAAATTACTTTATCTGATTCAGTTGCGTTTCAGGTGTAAAAATCGACACAGATTATATACATGATATACACATTCACTGAAAGCGATCGAATTACTTTATCTTATTTAGTCGCGTTTAAGGAGTAAAACTCGATGACATACACATTCATTGAAAGCGATCTAATTACTTTATCTGATTTAGTCGCATTTCAGGTCTAAAAATCGATAGAGATTATATACATGAGATACACATTCATTGAAAGCGATCAAATTACTTTATCTGAATTAGTCGCGTTTCAGGTGTAAAAATCGCTAGAGATTATATACATGACATACACATTCACTGAAAGCCATCGAATTACTTTATCTGATTTAGTCGCGTTTCAGGTGTAAAAATCGATAGAGATTATATACATGACATACATATTCATTGAAAGCGATCGAATTACTTTATCTGATTTAGTCGCGTTTCAGGTATAAAAATCGATAGAGATTATATACATGACATACACATTCATTGAAAGCGATAAAATTACTTTAACTGATTAAGTCGCGTTTCAGGTGTAAAATCGATAGAGATTATATACATAATATACACATTCATTAAAAGCGATCAAATTATTTTATCTGATTTAGTCGCGTTTCAGGTGTAAAAATCGATAGAGATTATATACATGATATACACATTCATTGAAAGCGATCAAATTACTTTATCTGAATTAGTCGCATTTCAGGTGTAAAAATCGCTAGAGATTATATACATGACATACACATTCACTGAAAGCCATCGAATTACTTTATCTGATTTAGTCGCGTTTTCAGGTGTAAAAATCGATAGAGATTATATACATGACATACATATTCATTGAAAGCGATCGAATAACTTTATCTGATTCAGTCGCGTTTCAGGTGTAAAAATCGATATATATTATATACATAATATACACATTCATTGAAAGCGATCGAATTACTTTATCTGATTTAGTCGCGTTTCAGGTGTAAAAATCGATAGAGATTATATACATGACATACACATTCATTGAGAGCGATCGAATTACTTTATCTGATTTAGTCGCGTTTCAGGTGTAAAAATCGATAGAGATTATATATATGACATACACATTCACTGAAAGCCAACATAGTGGAACGAAAAATCAAAAACGAAAAAAAACATCAAAGAACGGATTTATTTCAACACCCACAATGTTTGTCCGTCTATTGTTGGCTAATTACAGATCTGATTTAGTCGCGTTTCAGGCGTAAAAAACAATAAAGATTATATACATGATACACACATTCATTAAAAGCGATCGAATTACTTTATCTGATTAAGTCGCGTTTCAGGTGTAAAATCGATAGAGATTATATACATAATATACACATTCATTGAAAGCGATCAAATTATTTTATCTTATTTAGTCGCGTTTCAGGTGTAAAAATCGATTGAGATTATATACATGATATACACATTCATTGAAAGCGATCAAATTACCTTATCTGAATTAGTCGCGTTTCAGGTGTAAAAATCGCTAGAGATTATATACATGACATACACATTCACTGAAAGGCATCGAATTACTTTATCTGATTTAGTCGCGTTTCAGGTGTAAAAATCGATAGAGATTATATACATGACATACATATTCATTGAAAGCGATCGAATTACTTTATCTGATTTAGTCGCGTTTCAGGTATAAAAATCGATAGAGATTATATACATGACATACACATTCATTGAAAGCGATCAAATTACTTTATCTGATTAAGTCGCGTTTCAGGTGTAAAATCGATAGAGATTATATACATAATATACACATTCTTTAAAAGCGATCAAATTACTTTATCTGAATTAGTCGCATTTCAGGTGTAAAAAATCGCTAGAGATTATATACATGACATACACATTCACTGAAAGCCATCGTATTACTTTATCTGATTTAGTCGCGTTTCAGGTGTAAAAATCGATAGAGATTATATACATGACATACATATTCATTGAAAGCGATCGAATTACTTTATCTGATTTAGTCGCGTTTCAGGTGTAAAAATCGATAGAGATTATATACATGACATACACATTCATTGAAAGCGATCGAATTACCTTATCTGATTTAGTCGCGTTTCAGGTGTAAAAATCGATAGAGATTATATACATGATATACACATTCATTGAAAGCGATCGAATTACTTTATCTGATTCAGTCGCGTTTCAGGTATAAAAATCGATAGAGATTATATACATGACATACACATTCATTGAAAGCCAACATAGTGGAACGAAATATCAAAAACGAAAAAAAACATCAAAGAACGGATTTATTCCAACACCCACAATGTTTGTCCGTCTATTGTTGGCTAATTACAGATCTCTTACTCGAATAAATAAGTTCATTGGGAGGAAACGGTTAAGACAAAAGACAACTTTTGACATTAAACAATAAGGTTAATTGTATTTAAAAACATAATTTTATTATCTTTCAAAATTATAATGTTTATTTAAATCAAGCACTGAAGAGAATACAAAACGAGAAAGATAATAACAAAATAGTAACACCTGGTGTGCGCGTAGATGACACAATCTTAAGCAAACACAATCCAGTAAGATAAAGAAACCTTAGCAGACATTGAAGGAAAACAATTGTCAAATAGAAGCAGCAGCAGTAGTAGTAGTAGTAACAGTAGCAGCAGTAGCAATAGAAGTAGTAGTAGTAGAAAAATATTAGAAGTAGCAGCATTAGTAGTAAATGTAGTAGTAGTAGTAATAGTAATAGGAGTAGCAATAGTAGTTGTAGTAGCAGTAGCAGAAGCAGCAGCAGTTGTATAAGTGGTAGAAGTAGTAGTAGTAGTTGTTGTTGTTGTAGTAGTAGTAGTAGTAGTAGTAGTAGTAGTAGTAGTAGTTAAAGTAGTAGTAGTAGTAGTTGTTGTTGTAGCAGTAGTAGTAGCAGCAGCAGTAGTAGTATTTGTAGTTATAGAATTAGAAGTAGTAAAATATTAGCAGCAGCAGCAGTAGTAGCAGTAGTAGTAAAAGTAGCAGCAGTAGTAATAAAACTAGTAGTATAAGTAGTAGTAGTAGTAGCAGTAGTAGCAGTAGTAGTAGCAGTAGTAGTAGAAGTAGTAGAAAAAGAAGTACAGCGGTTATTATTTATTATGCCCCCCCTTTAAAGAAGTGGTGGTATATTGCTTTGCACCTGTCCGTCGGTCGGTCGGATGGTCGGTCAGTCCGTAGACCATTTCGTTTCCGCACGATATCTAGAGAACGCTTTGACCTACGATCATTTAATAGGTATGTTGATTACTTTGAAGGAAAGGATGACGCCTATAGATTTTGAGGTTAACAGGTCAAAAGTCAAGGTCACAGGGGCATGTAACATAAAATTCGTTTCCGTATGATATCTAGATAAAGCTTTGACCTACGATCATTTAAGCTGGTATGCTGGTTACTTGGGAGGAAAGAAAGACGCCAATCAATTTTGAGGTTAAGAGGTCAAAGGTCAAGGTGACAGAGGCTTGTAACATGAAAACTGTTTCCTCTGTAGACCATTTCGTTTCCGCGTGATATGTAGAATACACTTTGATCTACGATCATCCAGGTTGGTACGCTGGTTACTCGGGAGAAAACAAAGACGCCTATTAATTTTAAAGTCAACAGGTCAAACGTCAAGGTAACAGGGGCTTGTAACATGAAAACTGTTTTCTCCGTAGACCAGTTTGTTTCCGCAGGGATGTTCTAGAGATGTTTTGGCCTATTTGATGTTTAAATCAAACAGAAAACAGGTATCCTTATAAAATAGACTGTAAAAATAAATCCATAATTTATCTTTCTTTCAGCTTTATATTTAATTTCTAAAGCATCAACTTTAATTTCCGCCCCGTGTGTTAATGTGCACATACAATATTAAAAAAATCTCTTAACAATTGACGACTTGGCTGCATGTCGGGGAGCATACATGATTTACAAACATCTCTTGTTCATATATAAATTGCAATAGAATCTCCAGCGTTGGAATAAAGTAAAAAATCGCCGGTACTTGTTTACTATTAAAGGGACTATGCCTACTAAAAGGGCTGCAAGGTGGGAATTAAAAACAAATAATCAGAAATTACCATGTCACTATTGGCCCAATATATGACATATAATATGGGGAAAGGGCTTGCGCATTTGTATAAAGAAAATATAACTATATGTGGCTGCACAAGCCATTATGACCCATTTGGTCAAAAAATGACATTTTGAGATATTATCATTTTCAGGTACATTGTATAGTAATGCATTTGGAATAGAAATCCGAATTTGTTTGTGGAAATTACAAAACTTGTAAATGTTACGGCCTTTTTTGTAACCATTGCGTAATAAATGAAATGCATGATAATTTTGATGCCAAAATATTTGCATATGTTTATAATAATTATTAAAAAAAAATAATAACAATAATAACGTGTAGGTCTAATTTGCATTTTCTGTCTCACACATTCAACAATATCCTGAGAAGCGCAAGTGGCTTTGCTGTCTAAAACTTGTGCTTTATATAAAAGCCTCTGCCTCCTAGCTATTTCTAGATGGTCAGAGAATTGTTTTGCCTGATCCTCTTTGTCTTCTTCTGACATTCTACCACTACTATTTAGCTTGGCCAAGAAGTTTTGACAGACAAAACATAAATCTGTAGCTGGTTTTGTAACATTGATATGTGGGCAAAGTTCTTTCCATCTTGTTCTGAATGTTTGAAGGGACACTTGGCAATAACCTGCCTTTTCTGCACTGTCTTGGTATGTGCTATGAATATCAGCAAGTGTCTTGTCTGAGGGCAGTAACAACACTGTTGAATCAGGACAATTTGGCATTCGGTCTGGTAATGGCAATCCATTTTCAACTGCATACTCTTCAATGAACTTTTTAATGCGAATATTGCATGTGCAAAGCAAAAAGATAATTTGCAAATTTGATGTCCTTTAAAAAATATTTTTGAGAAAGCTTTAGCCTTGGACGTTTTGTTTTCTTGTTCACTGAAGTGTGTTTATTGTTTGACCTATGGCAATTTACACTAGACTTGATTACTAGCTCTTTCTCTCTTGATGAAAATTCCCGACAGGACAAGCGGTATTGTAGGAGTGTGTCAAATCCTACCACAGTTGAACATGGTTGGCCATTGAGAGCTGTACATTCATATTATTTTTGCTTAAAACCTGAAACAACTGCCTCTTACTTTTCATCAACCTGTCTCTTACCTGAGATATGAGTGTGATGACTGACGTGGGAAATACAACAGGAATGGACATTTTTATTGTCAGGTTCCTAGTTTGATGCATCATGATCACAATCAACAAGTGAAGAGCAAACGCTTTCCCATTTACTATGATTTAGTGTATACAGTAAATGAACATTGTTTAGTTCATCAATAAAAACTTGGTCATTATTCTGGGCAATTTCATATGGAACTGTTGAGGTCTGGGAATAAATGTCTGTGTCTTGACTCAGTTCTGAAATTCAGCAATATAGTCTTTTGCGGAAGACAGTTTGTAAGATTTATATGCGTCCGGGTTAAAATTCACTTCCGGGTTTAAAATTCAATTAAGACCGAAATGGTATTTTTTCAGATATTTACCGAGTGTCCTCGTTTATATGGGTTGTACAACAATAGTGAAGGTACCTGGCCATCATAATATTATCATTTTATGATAAATACTGCGATATTTTGCAAATAATAACGAAGAAAACCTACCTTGTAATGTAACAGGAAGTTCTGTGTTTGTTGACAAGGTCAAACGGTCAGTAGAAGATACTCGTTCAAATCGTCCTAGGTTACATACAACTATTCAATCTGTTAATGAGCAACGACCAGATTTTTATTGCAAAAAGAATACTAATTTGCATGTCATTTCATAATTATTTAACACTCGATAAAATATTGCAAGAAAAATATGCGCAAAAAAGTGTGACAACATTATCTCGCATTTTCTCGAAAATTACGTCAGCGCCAAATGTGTCAAAATCGCGTGTGCGGCCATACATAATATATGTCGTCAGTTTGGATTAACCTTAGTTTGCTCAAGTTTCCACGCCAAGTATAATAATAAGAGCAGATGGTTAGGCTGCTGCTTACTGGAATGTGTTCGTACGGTTTCTAAATAGTGAATTACATGCCCGAATGGGATTTTCTTTTTTTTTCAAACATTATTTATTT
The DNA here is from genome assembly GCA_027627225.1 of Congeria kusceri. Taxonomy (NCBI): domain Eukaryota; kingdom Metazoa; phylum Mollusca; class Bivalvia; order Myida; family Dreissenidae; genus Congeria; species Congeria kusceri. Next base: position 21,605,185 of record CM051033.1, on the reverse strand, counting down.
ATTTAAATCGACAATTTCATTATGCAAGAAAGTGGTCATACTTCATTAAGTTAAAATTTCTTAGTCTTGTTTATATCTATAATAAAATTATTATTGTTGGCCATTGGAAATCGCTTTGTCAAAGAGATAGTACGTGTATTTGATTTTATATATACGTATGTGTTCATGATTTTAAAATAAACAGAGACCATCTGTAAAGCAATGCTTAACAGCCCACACAATATTTATATGCAACACATGTCAAACTAATAACTGCTGAAAAGTTTAAATAAATATAAACAAAGCGAAACTTTAGCTGCGACAGCAGGAGAGAACTCTTATTAGCAGCCCGAGGTCTTTTATTTAAGGCAAGTGACCAATTGCCAAAAACAATACACAGGACATCACAAAAACACATAACAAACACAAAACACACATGAATACAACTAGGGTCACCGCCTTGGAGAAGTCAATGCAGAGCATTGGGGGTTAAAGTAAGCATTAATCTTAATTTACCCTCATGTCCACGTTCTGTAAAATATATTCCTCATTTTAAAATGAATTTTGAATGAATACATTTTAATTAAGTGAGTGTGTATGGGGTTAGTTATATTCTCAAGTCTACATACATGTATAAGAGTAATTCAAAGTAAAACGACAAGCAATTATCTATTTTATTTGGATGTTACAGATCAGTTGTCTAGTAATTTATTAGCCCACCGACATGCTAGGTTTTGGAGTTGTAGTTGAAGATGACAGCGACATAAGGATTCCGAAGATCCTGCAATTAAACATAATGACTAACTCTGAAACGACAATGAGCAATTTATTTTAGTCCATTCGAAAAGATAATATTGTTAGATCAATAAAATTATAACTATTTAAATTGGTTGCACCAAACGCCTAATTTTATCAATGACACCATCATTTTATAAAATTTAAACGCACATTAACAAACGATGAAATTATATGCAAACTATAATCATATTAAAATATGATTTTCACTATGCATTATTACGTGCGCGTATTGCATTCGAATTTTAATTAGTCCGTGCTATGGTGTTCATTGTCAATGTCTAATAACTTTATATGCAACGTTGATTCTCGTAATTTATTGGATAAGCTGAGAGTGATGCACAATCACAACCATTAGTTTCTTTACCAGCAATTAAATTTGAACATAAATATCAAAATGACACACAATGGTACTGAACAAACAATCTCTCTGTTGCTATGCAAATGCACCATCTTTTGTTTCTAACCTAAATATAATTGTGCGTACAAATAATAGTCCGTTGTACTTACGCATGCATTGGGGAGCTTGAATCTATCTTCTATTGTTATCAGATACATATAGAATAACAGGGTACCTGGCCTTGTGTTACTTATCAGGTGATGCTTGCCGAGTTAAAATAAAACCATGCTATACGATTATTCTATTAAATCAACATTCTGTAGTTTTGATATAAGACTAATTTGTTTCGACTTCGAGTGCACGAGCTCCTCAAATAACAAATGCATCAAATTACTCTTGTTTATAAACATTATCCAATTGCTTAACTTAAATGAACTCCACTTTTAAATACACTACTGATAATATTGACTTACTCGTGCTCACAGACGAAAAATGGTCTGGAGTGTGTACATTTATCCGAATACCAGTCGCTGCCCATCTTCATCACACAGTATACGGCAGTGTCAACGCTCAAAATGGGTTCGCCTTTTGCCCACGACAAGTAGGTCACGGGTGTTTCGGTTGCAATCCACATAAGACTGCCCTGGATGTTATTGGCCCCGACCCAGACCCTTTCGGCCAACGACATGTCAAACACTGTAAACAGCACACATTAATATATAAGTTTCGATTCGATAAAACGCGGACATGTCAATCAATGTAAAAAGCATGTACTAGTTGATGCAGTTGCGATTGTATAAAACGCGGACATGTCAAACACTGTATAAGACATATACTGGGTGACATTGTTGCGACTGAATTTAACGCGGACATGTCAAAAACTGTACAAACATATACTATTTTGTGCGTTATTATAGTTATGCATTTGCACAAGTATCAGACATGTCAAACACTATAAAAGCATACAATAGTTTATATTGTTGCTATTGAATAAAACGCGGACATGCCAACAAACTGCAAAAATCATATACTAGTTTGTGCCGTTGCAATGATATAAAACATAGACATGTCAAACACTGTTAAATGCATATCATAGTTATGCAGTTGCACAAGAATAAAACGCGGACATGTCAAATACTGTAAAAAGCATACAATAATAATAAAGTCATACAATTCTGTCAATAATAAAAGTAATTTTCTAAATAAATGACTATAAACATTCTTATAGAATAAACAATACATTTATTCCTAACTTCAAGGTCACATGACGCTAAAAAAAATATTCATATAGGGCTATACTCTCTAATTAAACCAACACATTTCAATTGATGACATGTTTTTGGGGTTTAAACACTTGCTATGATATTCTTTTTCATATTATGTTTTGACATGTGGTAGGGTAAGCATTGGTATGCACTAATAAATCACATAAAAAAAACAAGGTTTGGCGGGTCACCTTCAATTGAAGAGTAGCCGGTAAAGAGTTGGTGAGAAAACAGTAAACTTTGTTTAGTGTCGAGTTATTTTTTACTTATAACATGACATTCCTTTTGTTTAAATCAATTCAGTTTAGAATGCTCTTTAATAAAAGGTAAGGTTATGGGGGTCCCAATGAGCAAATTGTTGCATTTATATTTGGTTAAAGTTGAGGCTGTTACATTGAATTTCTTAACGATAAGAATTAGTACATTGTGACCTCAAGCCGAGATAGAACTTGACATTTTACAAGAACAAGTACACGTACATGTATTATATGTCTTTTTGATTTACAAACAATTGTCTTAGGTTTATCCATCGGCATTGGTAACACTTATAGTTGCCTATTATTGCTGCTACAAACCCGAGTGTGTATGATCACTGTCGATTAGGTTGTTTCTCACGAGGTGGGTTAAGTACACATTTTCTTCGGCCGTGTTCACTTCGGCAAGATCTGCACTCAACACATCGCACAGTGTCTACCAAAGTATAGAACAGTACATAGAGTTAATAGCGTTTACAATATTATTTAAGAAACAATATATTCAACAACGTCAGTTCATAAAATACGAAGAATCATATGAATCATACATAATTGCAAACATCTTTCATGAATAGCATTTATATATGAAAACAATAAAAAGAAATATGTGTGGAACAGATTACAAACTTGTTTCCTTGTTCATTATACTATTGTTATTATTATTACGTTTTATAATTATTATTGCACGGATTGAACGTTCCGAAACTCCAGCATTGCCGACAAATTGGCAGCTACATACTGAAATAATGGTAACATAAATTTAACAAATCACTTACATATTCATTTGATGTTTTTAACATATTCAGTCGATGTTTCATGAACGTTGGGAGTGGGAAACTGTAAGTTTTTTTGTTTTTCAAAAACGAAAATTCGCATGTGTTTATGCAAGTTTTAAATTGACAATTGATCTAACAAAATCAACATTTTACATCAACTATAGAATAAATCAATTTCTAGTACAATTCAGTTTAAAACCAAATATTAAATATGCTTATTGGTAACACACAAGGTCACAACAAACACACTTATAATATATCTGCCCATGTAAAGTTCTACCAAACATAGATCTTAACGTAAACTTAACATGTTCACTGCACCTGTCATAGAGTATAAAATGATATCTTCAACTGCGATTATTACTTGTTTAGAGCTACCAATACAATGTGCCATATCGTTGCAACAATGCCAATGAGTTTAGTCTTAACCAAGATAAAAGCTCAACGCACCTGGCTTCCGGTTATGATGTCATCAGCGATATCGCGAATAATCGAATTCCTGAGAAAGTCATATGTTTCACCTAGCGTGTCAAGAGCTAGACCATCTTAGATGCTGAACAAAGTAAATTTCAATGCGCGCGTAGTCAGTTAAAGCACATATTCATATATTTTAGCAGAAGTGGACTAAACTGGCCTTGTTAGTAATTTATTTTCCTGTGTTCGATGTATCTATATACACACAACAATGTTTTGTCATGGGTACTTTTATTTTATTAGCGAATGAACACAATCAAGTTTATTTTAAAAGTCATAATCGAAGGACGGCATTGAGGTGAATCCAACAGTCACTTATGATGATTGGCTCGAGGGATCAGTTTCATTTAAGACTAACTGTATCCAACATCATAATCAAATTACAGCTAAGCAACTGTCTTTGCTACAAAACGTATTTTATATTCACAAGAATTATTGTGCAGATTATAACTGTTAATATACACGTAATCAGCAAAGTCCATTTATATAACCACATACTTTTTGGAAACAATTTAAAACACATAATACGGTATCAAAGTACTCGGAACACAAAGGCAGAAGGATCGTTGTTCACATTACCAGTTAAATTATCACACTTTCGTTGTCAGTTCTTTGCATAATAATCATGATCTGTTTCTTAAATGATGAACATAACAAACGGTTGTACAGTTCAGAACACCGATGCTTGAAATGTGTTTCACAAAGAGACACAATCATAATAAATGTATATATTAAGTCCAAATTATATTACAATGTATTTTATAATTAGATCACAGTAAAAATAATGAGAAGTACGTTGAATATACCAAATGTAAAAACACTTTCAAAAGTACGGTAACTTTTTACATTGGTTTCAATTCTGAACACAATCTATGCCACTTGTTTCAACTAGCACTTTTATATGTGTGCATTACATTGACTCTATATACAGAATGATGAAACTTAAAACTATATAATTGTCTAATTAATAGTTTACGTATTTTTTTCATAAATGTATGATTGTGAAAACGTATGTCCCTTTAATGGCCTATGAGATACACATTATTATCATATAACATTTTTATCAACTACATTTGTTTTTACGTAGGCAAATTGATATTTTGAATAAAAAATCAAACACATTTTTTACATAAAGCAATGTAAAATCGAGAGATAAAACCTTATTAACATGAATCGGTCCTTATATAAGGCAAGCGACAAATTTCCTAAAACACAACACTATAAACCCGAAACTACCAAAACACGGTCCTTATATAAGGCAAGTGACACATTTCCTAAAACACAACACTATAAAACCCGAAACTACAACAAAACAAATACACAGCGTTAATTTAAACTAAGGACACCGCCTTGGAACGATCTATTCAAAGCGTAATTGGGGCAGGGTTAAAGTCATGCCGACCCTCACACTTAGCCCAGAATTAATCAAACACGTTCCATTACTTCATGGGCTCTTTACGCCAACCCGGGGACTAAACGTTTCCGAAGTATTTTGGGTTTGCATCAGGAGTACCTTGTGGGAACTTTGCAGGTACCATCTTAAATATAAAATAATTATTTCATATAAAATAAGTATATTATCAATTTTAAAATACCTTTTAAAATAAAATAAAGTTACTAGAAGACATTTTGTAAGTCATTAAAAAGAAAATTTAACATAATGTGTGCAAAATGCTTCCGGTCAGGCAAAATGCAACCGCAGCTACAATTCTGTGAGGACAGTCATATATTTATAACAACAGTCATAAATTTACAACAGTTGTTTAAAAAAAATATGCCTGCAGATTTATATTCTTAGCTATGGTGCGTATTTGCATTTTTGACCCTTAGGGTAAACCACACCTGCGCGTGAAAGTCCGCCATGCGGTCAGCGAGTTCCTTGACCTTCTCTGGCATGACTTCAGCAAGATTTATGTACTCATTTGGATCGTCTGGAAAACAGATCCATATAATTTGAATCACAATGGCTTCAATGTAATACATAAATGTATGATTTCCGAGTACTTTGAGAACACCCCAATCTATTTGAAAAAAAAACAACAACATCATTAATCATTTGAGTATGTTCAAGCGATTTTTTAATATGTACATTGATGGTCACTGTATTTGTAAATTAATTTAATTATATTTGCAACAAAACAATTGAAGACATACATTTTTGCAAATTAACATATGTACATAAGTATGCTAATAAAATTTCTAGACAATAGCATGCGTGTATTTTTTCAAACAGATTAAGTATTTAGTAACAAATATGGGAAATGCCTTTGTTTGTTATATGTATGTATATAGTATTTTGCAGTACCTTTAAGATTATATAACTTGTAATAAGACTCGTTCCCGGCATGCATCTCCACATCCAGTGTTTGCATAGTTTCTTCTGTATATAACTCATCTGGCGGGTACCAACCATTATACAATCCAACATTTTCGGCTAGAAGTTTATAATCTCCAACCCTAAGGTATAACAAACATCAACACTGAACATGTCATTGGTCCGATCGATACACAAACTGTAAATCGACGCCATTATTGCCCCATATACAGCCAATTGTGTTTTGCATGTAGGATGGTAATTGCTATATCATCGGACCCTTTTTGCACCCTCTATTATTGTTTTTGTCTACTTTATTTATCAAGGGTTGTAATTGATTCCAACTGATTATTAATTCCAAAGAATACTGCTAACTGATTTATTGATTGGTCTCCTGATTCAATAAATTCTCTTAAAACAAAATTTAATCGACACTCCACAGTATGCTAGCTTTGGTTTTGATTACCCTCCTTCTTTATTTAGATACTACACATTTCAAAATGCTGTGCACCTAACAACTAAACACACGAAATAGTTCAAATACGGACAACTGGTTGGTTGAATGCTACTGACCGTATGCCTGCATGCTCTTGCGTTGTTGAAGTTATATCATCCAGATTATAGATGAACTCTGTTCTCGGGCCTTCTCCTACTTTTTGTATCGCCTTCCACTGGTCAGTGCCATCTAGGTTTGGATCTAGACAGTGAAGTGTGCATGTATTATATATTGAATGCAGGTATCACACTTACTTATTATAGACACCTCTATCACCTCTATGTAGAAAGAAGCTTAATTTTTTTTTCAAATCGCCGCATGCACAAAAATGGCAGCTTTTGCTTACCTATTCTAAAGGACTCTACATAGCCAGTGTTCAGTCTTTAAATTTATTATTTTATATATAATGTTTAATTAAATTAATGTATTAAGACAGACAGATTCATAGATATATATGTGAAAGATAAATGGGTTAAACATACAATTATCACTTCTACAAATTAACAATATAACTTTTTAATGATGATACACATTTTAATAATAATGGTAGAATTTATTTGAAAATGTTTGGTCTTTTATATATAAACCAAACCGCATCTGAAATGAACAGTTGGTTGTACATGTTGACGTCATCACTAGCTAACAGCCAGTTATTTTATAACTTATTATGTTGGCACCAAATAGCAAGCTTTAACGTTTTATCTACAAATTGTAAACTTGACAAACCAGGACAATATTATATCTTCTAATACTCAAACTTAATTCAAATCAATACTTATGCAAACGTACCAGAACATATATTGTGTCTTCAAATGCACAACTACTCAAACTTAATTCAAAGCAATACTTGTGTAAACGTACCAGGACAAATATGGTGTCTTCTAATGCACAGCCACTCAAGCTTAATTCAAAGCAATACTTATGTAAATGTACCAGGACAAATATGGTGTCTTCTAAAGCACAGCTACTCAAGCTTAATTCAATGCAATACTTATGTAAACGTACCAGGTTTCAACCCTGCTGCAGACAGAATTGTCGGGTGCCAGTCAACAGCATGGAACAGCCTATTAATTTAGCCAAAATACACTACTATCAGTATGAGGACCATTTAATTTATAATGATAATACATAAAATTCTAGCTATATTCTTAGCTTTTGAAGAAACAACTATTACCAGATTATCGTTTTATTGATTTTAATTTTGTTTAAGTATATAAAATGCAGCTTCTGACCACATGTAAGTAGAAATTTGAAAACATATATATACACATTTCCCAATCAAAACTTTCAATGTGCAAGTACGCTCAAACCTCAATGCGTTATTTAAAATGGTAAAATGCTTTATTTCCAACACCATGTAAAACGACTTTTTAAATGTAAATGCAGCAATGATAAACAATAGCATAGCCAACAACATGGTATACCACACTCTCTCAACACTTCAATATTAGTACACAAAAAAAAGCATAAAACATAAAAAGTTTACCCATTGAATGTGTATCCATTTTTTTTAGCCTTGGTCCAGATATGAATCCTGCATCCCGTGTTCTACCCTCCCATATTGTTATTTTGCTACCACGCAAAGGTCAGTTGTTCCCACCTCGTCTAACCCAGCCACCATTATAAAACATTTATTAAATGCTCTGTGATGATTTGGTCCTTAAACAAAAGAATATACACTGGTATTCATTTAATAACACATATGTAAACATAAAAGATACCAAAAAATAATTTAGTACACAATCTTCCCACAAAACAATTGTTGGCAATTAGCGTATTAAACTAGTACATACATATACACTATTTCAACTGCATATCTTGTATTTAAATAGATAAGTGTGTGTAACTTATGTGTTTTCAGTGTATTTAGTCTTTGTGAAATCAGAATAATGTATTTAGCTCGGGTCCATTCAAGATGTCTAACGACATACGCTCGGTAGACCACAGTACACACATGCACACACGCACACACACGCGCACGCATATGACGAATACAGACCGATCATCATAATTGACACAAAAATGACCACATACAGAAAATTCACAGATGACACCAACAGTTGGTAGCAGCGGAGACACACGATTCACAGCAAAATACACACTAATAACCATTACAGACACACACTATTATCAAAATCGGACACACAATGCTGACTAAAAATGACAAACACATTTAGCCCTGCGAGGAACACATATTCAACTACTACATACAGATGGATATGGACAAGAGTGCCCCCCAAAAAGGGTTATATTTGACAACAACAGACACACACGCATGACAGCAAAATACATACATTGATACTAAAAGACATGACTAGAAGACCACAACAGAGACACACACATGGCCACAATAGACATCAAACCGATAAAAAAAAATATAGAGATGACCACAACAGACATACCAAGATGACCACAACATACATACTAATATGACCACATCAGACATCACTAGATGACCAAAAAATACATACCAAGAGGACCAGACCTGACAAACCTAGATGACAACATACACCCCTAGATGACAACAACAGATATTCCTAGATAACCACACTAGACATACTTTGGTGACGAAATCAAACAAGCCTAGTGACATCAACATACACACTTAAATGACAAATACAGACATACCACGATGGCATTAATAGAAATGCTCAGATGACACTAACAAATACCCCTAGATGTCCACAACATTTACACCATGACGACCAAATCATAAATACCATGATGACCGCAACATTCATACTACATGACCACAACATTCATACCTAGATGACCACAAAATTCATACCAAGATAACCACAACATTCATACTTAGATGACCACAAAATTCATACCTAGATGACCACAACATTTATACCTAGATGACCACAACATGCATAGAATGATGAACACATTATTCATATCATCATGAACACAACATTCATGCCATGAGGACCACAACATTCATACTTAGATGACCACAACATTCATACCTAGATGACCACAACATACATAGCATGATGATCACAACATTAATACTTTGATGGCCACAACATTTATACATAGATGACCACAACATTCATACTTAGATGACCACAACATTCATACTAAGTTGACCAATATATTCATACTAAGATGACAACCTAGATAACCACAGCATACGTATTTAGATGACGACACTAAACCAACACACATACACACACAAACACACACACAGTAACTCACGCACGTATGCGCGCACGCACGCACGCACACACCAGTGAGAACAATTCAAAATAAACATTACGATTACTAGATCAGCCCTTCACGAACTGCCAGGGGTCGTATTCTGAACCTATCTAAGACAATTTTTCACTAAGATTTAAAAAGTGTCTAAGATTCATTCAGTATTTTCTATAAATGTGAGAAATTTTTAGTTTTTCTCTAATTAATGTAAAACACAAAATATAAGAATAACGGTTATTGTCCTTAAAATAAATTTATCTTAGACAAAAATAGTGTGTGTTTTATGTGTAGTTGGTCTCTATTAAGAGATATTCTAAGAGTTTCCTTAACTTTAACAAAGTTAATGATTTTCTTAGATTTTGTCTTAGATAGTTTCCCAAACAATTCTTAAAGAACACTTGTATAAGAAAATAAAATACTTGTTTAAAAAAAAGGGTGAAACGGTAATATATCATTAAATTAGTAAACACATATAACACAAACATTGAATCTTATAAATATAAATTAGTAAACACATATAACAATAACTTTGAATCTTATTATAACATTGATATTGAAATTGAAAAAAATATTACATACACCCAATTAATGAGACCTATGCACAGATTAGCAGATTAACTTGATATTATATTTGAGTGTATTAATTTCCAATTAGTTGTCGACTTTAGAGACCACAAAAAAAAACAAATTGATGAAAGTTTACACAATAATATATACATATTATTACATGCAAGTGTATGTTCACCACTTGATGTGACATAATTGCAGGTTTCCAAGTAAGAATGACAAAAACAGTATTCAATTTTTGTCTAAGAAAAATCTAAACTTTTAAGACTGGTGCAAAGCTTTAAAACATATGAAGACAAAAACATGTATTGTGATATTATTCCTAATATAAGTTTATGACCATTAGAGAAAAACTAAGAAAAATCTTACATTTTAAGAGATTGATGTCAATATATAAGAAAATTGATTGACTTAAAATGATTTAATGCCATTTTGTATGTTAAATGGCATTACTTGAATATTCATTTATTAGATTAGTTTTCATTTTCAACTCACTAATTCCATTGTATGTAGGATGTTTTTTTATGTTATTTTCTGAAACAAATTTTTCTAAGAAATGTATAAGATAAAAGCTAAGAAAACGCATATCTTAGCTAAAAATTAAGATATAGAAAATTCTTAGCAGAAATTCTCAAAATGTTTCAGAATATCATCCCAGGCCATCAAAACATGTATATATAAAACATAACGATATTAAATAGAAACTACACTTTTTTCTGTTGATGCATTTGATAATAAATAATACTTACCCACAGGGTCTGATTGAGAGTTTGCAGCTTGTAGGTACATTCTAAGGGATATATGCGTATCTTGCATATATATCTTTCTGGCTGTAAGACAATATGGTTGTTAAATTTAAGAAAACGTAAGCAATTAGTTATTTGTTAATTACTAAACTGGTGTGCTCGTATGTGTTAAATTGTAAAAAGCACGAAATAAAATTTGCAGAAAATTTCAAACATACATTCATTATACATATATTTGGCAAAATTCAAACACATAATACGGCTGCTGATACGCAAAATAAATTACACTCATTCTGAACACACAAACAAAATAATTATGAGTGTATTTTGTACGTTTTAAAAATCAGTGGTATTTGCATGCAATAACTATCATTGTAAAGACATAAAAGCTATTTTTACCAACAAAAGGACAACGTTTAGACAAAAACATTAAAATAAGAAAAAAAATCCCTCGATATATTTTAACAGAAAAACAACTGCACAATAACAATGAAATAGAAAAATACACTTATACCTTCTTCGATAATGTGCTGACAGTCTTGTACAGATCTTGCTGAGAGAACTCTTCCATACAATTCTTTGATTCCTTCCAATTCTGTAAATTCTCTACTGAAATATTAAATATTAATGCAAAACAATCAATTGTAATACATAGCCACCCAAAATAATTGGACACTAGAGAACGCATTACACTATCCTTTAACGACACATATTATTAATATTATTTATTATACTTCACATTTGTCTACAATGATAAATTCCTATTACCCGAGAAAGAGATAGTTTGACTGTCAAAAATAGTTCAACCTTTTGACATTTGACCAAGCGAAAGTAACTTTCAGGTCATCTGACCGCGCTGACATTTTGAATGTCATATAAGGGCAAGTAACTGCGTCAGTTCTTTAAACCACATCATAAAAAAGATTGCCTTCCTTGTCGTGACGTCAGTATTTAATGTGTAAACAAGCGATTCTCTTTCATGTTAACTGTCAGAAAAATAGTTTGCAAGTATGCAAGATGAAAGAAGATCAAGGCATTTTTCAATCCTTTCGCCTCGGGTGACATTATGCCCTCGGGTTGACAATATCAATGTCACACACACTGCCATATGATATTTGTATATTTACGCACTAGCTACTATGGTATAAGCTAGGTTACAATTTAATACTTAAAGCCGCATTTCACCAAATAATGCTGACAATTCTGAAGTATGATATTGTGTGTAACTGTTTCAAACTCACTTAAGCTAACATATCAGCGTTCACGTAAAGTTCTTATGTATTATTCATGTTTTTGATTCGTCTTTTTCTTGTTTTAAAATCAGATGACATACGCGATAAGAAAGAATAATGCCATGACACGGTTTTGATCATCTAAGTTTACAGATGGTCCAATCGTAAAAACGTAAAAATGAAAGCAAATAGTCACAGATACATGATTTTCTTACATAATCGTATAGAACACATTACACAATTAGACACGTATGTTTTTTATTTAACTCTAAAACGTTGACTTGATATAGTGTTTGTCCTTTTGATCGTTCTAAAATCTATTGCGTCTGCAGACGCTATAGCACATAGAGCAGTTTAAAAATAGCGCCGTTTATATTTAGGATAATGACGTGACAGCTATGTTTTGCTGAGTCGCGCATGCGAACGCTTGAATCAGTTGATTGTATTGCGGAAAAGCCGCGGTATTTTTTTTAAATTTGGAATACGGGGTTCAAGGAAAGTGCAAGCTTATTCAATTTCCAATTTTCTATGGAATATACAATTTATGACAGTAAAGTGCAAGCTTATTCACCTTCCAATTTTTAATAGAATATTCAGTTTATGACAGTAAATGATCGTATTCTATACATGGTTTGACGCATGATTTTTGTTATCGTTAAGGCATAAGTTTAAAAACGAGCATTTTAATGCCCATTTGGAGTTCAATATCTTTAACACATTTAAATGCTCTGCAAACAGCGGTGCATCTTTATTACATACACTGTATAAACACGTATACACGCACATTTTATATCTTTTGATCTCAAAGAAGAACCGTGAGTATTTTCCTTAATATGTTATCATTTAAATAGGTCAAATATACGTTTATTTCTTACCTCTAAGTGATATCACGTTTTCTTCTATGACTCGAGTATCAACTCTTGCATCCATCATTAGCAATTTTCTCCCTGGTCACAAATTAATGCAGAAGTTCTGTCACAACCTGTTGACATCAACGTATCATTAGACACTACCCAACAGCTGAATATAGTAAATGATTTATTTTTAAAGACTATATATTTGGAAAACAATATATGTAGGTAAACTATTATTGTGTACAGTCAACGTCCTTTGTACCTAAAGATAACAACAAGAACAGAACAAATGGGCTATATAAATTTATCTTGAAATACTAACATCCGAGTAAAAAATAGTGCAGTAACGTAAACATTAACACTTAAGTAACGTTTGTCAACAACTTATCTTTGACCTTAAACAACCATTTTTAATCGATTAAATACATTAAATACTATTTTATATAGATATTTAATATTTATAATAAAAGTTGTTCAATAAAAACGAACCAATGTTCCAGAAATCCAAAATATTACACAAACCGTACGAAATCGACTCGCCTGAGTTAAACTAAATAAACTGTAAACGTATCTAGACTGTTTACCTATTACCGCGGTAAATAATGACCCTGACATAGTTTTGCACACGATCTACAATATAATGTAACTCGTGTACACAGGAAGTAACATATAGTTGACTTTTTTTAATCATAGATTTGGGCTTATAAGTAACGAGCAAAATCCTATACGGCAAATGCATATTTTGAATGCAATCATTTCCTACATATTTTAACACGTTCGGTCATCTTTAGAAAAACAAAACACCGGAACATGCCATGTGCAACTCTCAAATATGTTATACTGATTCGCTATCGATCCCCTTACACGGTTTTGATTAAAACCACGTCGCTTATTAACCTTTCTGTCCATCAGAAAAATAATAACTAAACTTCAGTGCGTTGTCTACACTAACCACTGGACCAAACCAAACTAAAAATTAACACCTCAACAACTGCATGTATATGTTACGACAGCATGGCAAAGTTTATGCGTTCATATGGAACTTGCTGGAGATAAAATCCAAAGTGTAAAAAACATTTAATATATTGGCGCTGGCATTGAAGAGCCAACACGTTTAAGGTATAAAGCCCCCAACGGGACTTTTTTTAGACCTTGACTTTCTTACTTTTGATGATTACATCTATTATGAGACTTAACTGTGAGAAATAAACAAAATCTAACCACACGTTTTTCACAAGAATGCGATTTTTGTTATGACCTCTAATTTTTCTACTTCAACCTAAAATTGTGATGGGGTACACTTACAAAAATGACTGACATATTATAAAAATGCATTTTATTTTTCCTGAATAGCTTTAATTTAAACGTTAAAGATGAATCTTATGAAAAAGTTTGACAAACATAGATACTAAAGTTGACCAACAATACTTATGACATTAAATTCAACACCAATTTTCGTATTTTCTTTAACTTTTATTTCGAAGTATGTCAAAATCAGAATACCAAAATACAATATAACCTTATTTGAGAGGAAAGGTATAATTTGACACATGTTCACCACAAAAAATATCAAGGTATAACATTTGGAGTGAAGCAATCATATATTATACAAAAATAAAAATTATGAAAAATAAGACAAGTAAAAATGCAAATATTTTCCTTCTATGTATTATTTTTTCTCATTTAATTGTAATCTAATAGCAGTATCGATGTCAAATGGATTATGTTTGCATTAATGTTAAATAAATAGTGTTTTGTACAAGCATTTTAAATACAAATGTAACTAGTTGAGGTTCACATATCCATATCCGTGGTTACCAAAGTCAGAAAAATAATAAACATTTTTTATAAGTTTGTGTTACAATAATTCAATTGACATTTTTATAACATTGGGATATCAAGAGTTTAAACAAAACTGGCAAAGCTTTGTGATAACTTCATCAAGACTCTTCTTGGAGCTTGCGACTATTGGTAAAATGTCACAGGTTTTGGATAAAAAGGTGTCTCTTAGACCATTCTCATCATTTCGCAGATACATAATTTTCAGATGTTTTTTACAGCTGTAGATCTCGTGAAAATTCCTCAGTGGAACAGGTCCAACTTAACACAATGAAAAGTATTTTGAATTATCCAACAGAACAGCAAACTCGATCACCCAACGTCCCGCTCTTCACCCATCTCAACTGACTATTTTTCCAAGTTTTTGGTGTGAATGTTATTTCACAGCAAGGAGCACGTATCTCCTTTACGCAGATATGTTTTTATATATGAATAATTATGTTTAATAATACTAATAATCCTTGGACGTTTATTTATAACTATTTTAACTGTAGTGTAATGAAATACACCAGACATATCGCGAAAATGTCATGATTAAATGTAAACAAAAATTCCCAACAATGACGTGATTTGAAGGCATTCCCCATGCCAGAGTACTACCTTGTCTTTGTTCAAACAACATTTTTACTTCATCTTTAAACACAGATTTATTTCACACATTAAATTGAAATAACACAACATTCGAAAAGTAATGTTTATTTCACGAAACAAATGTCTGTTTCGGATCAGATCGATTAGATCTACGGTTAGTGGCGAATGGGTCGAAAGTTAACCGATATTTTGCGAGTATTTCCGAAGTCATTAGGACCTTTCTACCTTAACAGTTTTACAGAAGATGTGGCTTGGAAATGTTAAACTATTTGAAAATACCTCGATGAAGATGCATGCATTCTGCTATAACGTGGTGCATTAGTGAATCAGTGTTGATTAACGACCAAACACATTGATGAAAAAAGCAATAATTATTATCATCAAGTCAAATGTTCTTATAAAAAGTAGAGACTTTCTTTGTCAATATTTTGACTAGATTATTGTTTTCGACATATGTTTACATTTTGCGTGTTATTCGCTGCCCATGAGTTTTGTTAAAATTACTTAATTATCTACATAATGGCGGAGGTTACACCACCTAATATTATCATTATAAAGGTATCGGTTATTTAATTGCTTTACATTTGTCATTTACCAGAAATGCATCGGCCATAGTGTATAAACTAAATATGTTGAAATCATAACACTTTAAAACTGATGAAAAGTAATAAAAACACCATTATACATTTGTATATATTTCGATTACACGAAAATGGATACATTTTATTTCCTCACGTGGCAGATTTAATCAAGTGAAACATTTATATTTCAGCAATATATGTTTGCTTCTTGTTTTTGTAAAAAATTAATATAGTATATTATTGAATTAAATGCATTACTACATATATACCCCAATACAATATATTTTGGTATACATGTAGTAATGCATTTAATTCTATATATACGCAGAACATAATTTTCATTTCAGAAAATTAATTTCATTCAATAATGCTGTCTGAAAAATGTATTTTAATTGCATAAATGCGTTTATACGATACAGTAAATGATTGGTTTCAATCTCTGTATATGGATATTGTTTCCACTCATATAATATCTTTATATACGTAGTAAGTGTCGATTATGATCAGTGTGGTACCACTGATACCCCTGTGGCACCAATATAATGATGAATCACATTCAAATCAATATTTTGACGTGTGTTTGAATCAGTGTGCAAAAGATGGAACGTGTACCTCACCAAACACGTGCAACTGCACCAAGGGTTACACTGAAAAGGACTGTACACAGGACATCGATACATGTATTGGCGACTCTTGTCAAAAGGACTGTACACAGGACATCGATACATGTATTGGCGACACTTGTCAAAATAACGACATGTGTTTCAACCTAGTTAATTATTACGGATGCGAATGTGTTGATGGATATACTAATATAAATTGCACAACAAACATTAACGAATGTATAGACAACCCTTGTGAGAATAACGGTATGTGTGTCGACCTTGTAAATGATTACATATTGTTGAGAGTCAACATGAGTTGTATGAAATTTAATAGTAAATACTAAATCACTTACCTTTTAAACTTGTCCTTTGATAGTCTGAAGTGATAATACTTTCGTATAGACACTGGCTGTACCACAAGGATTATGCAGTCGTTTCTCAATATATTAACGAAACGATCTACTTAATGCATACAAATCAAGCGTATGAACAAAATGGGCTTCGCAGAAAATGGTGACAAAGCATTGGATCATTGACGTTTAATACAACAAATAGATGAATTACTGGCGAAACATATGCATTAAGTAGATCGTTTCGTTAATATATTGAGAAACGACTGCATAATCCTTGTGGTACAGCCAGTGTCTATACGAAAGCAAGTATTATCACTTCAGACTATCAAAGGACAAGTTCAAAAGGTAAGTGATTTAGTATTTACTATTAAATTTTATACAACTCATATTGACTCTCAACATTACCCCTCAGTTTCTATGGCTAAACTCCGATAGCCATATTATAAAACAAATGTCAATATTGATATAATTAATTGAGGTTCTATGTAAACAACCAACTACAAGTTAAACTACAGTAACTTAACACAATAAATCATCTAGAATGTCTTATTAAGACTTAACAAAAAATTATTAACAATTCAAAATAACAAATAACTACCAGGCAAAAATGTACATCCATTAATTAAATGCATGAATATGCTTGCTTTTAGAGTATAAATACTTTTAGTATATTAATTCAAACAAATTAAGATTTTTAATTAAACCACTTCAAATAACACTGACAACAATGTTTTCTTGTGCAAAGTCACAACACCTATCAAATTTATTCAAGCCGAACAATATTGACAAATTCACACATAAGACATGTGAATATGCTTGGTTCAGAGCAAATAAATTTGAAATAACAATACAACATTAAAAAAAGAAATAACTGTTTATGTACAATTATTTTGTAATGCTAATGTCCACAACATCAGACTAATTTATGGATCATGGTTCTATGCTATAACTTTTCAGCATGGCTTAGGCAATAGTTTCTGACAGTCTAGTGATATACATTACCAAGTTGATATTTCTTAACACTTAAAGAGACTAGTATATCAATTAGTTTAATTTGTTAAATTTGTTTCAATTATTACTGCAATATTGTTTTACTATATCAGTCTATCTCCTGTTATTAAAATTCTCCTTATCTTCCAGCAGTCGTGGCCTCTTCGGAATGGATTCATCAGCCCTCCCCCGCTGCCTCGTATCCGCCGCATTCCGCCCCACGGACCTCTCCATTCTGTCGATCATGGTTGACGTCTTTGACAGGGTCCGCTCCAAGTCCCTCATGGCTCTGGTGTTTCTGTATATGGCATCCAAAAGCTTGGCGAATCCAGCCTCGCGTATAGATGTGATGCCGTTGATAAGCAGTGTGGGATTCACTTCAAATGGCATTGGTGTGTCAGTCTGCGCACTGCTTTCCTTGGAACTTGATTTTCTGGCTGGAGCTTCCTTTTCAGGGGTCAGTGGCAGAATCATATTGTCGTCGAGAAACAGTGTATCTGCTAGGTCAAAGACCGGTGTTGTTGGCCTGTGCACTGGTTTACAAGGTGGTCTATGCAGGTTTTCACTCAGGGGTGTGGTGTTACGTGTGTAGATGTTATTGCTGGGTGGAGGTGTGATGGTAGTGGTCCTCACTGAATTGACGCTACTGGCTGGCGAGCTGCTAGTCGTAATTGTGGATGATTTTGATGGCCGTACGACACGGGGTCTCATAGTTGTTGGAGCTGGAGAAACTTTAGCTGGACCAAATGTTCTGGAGATATTTGCGATTGATATTTGATCACCCATCCCTGGATGAAACGGATCATACTCTGGATTTATCTTCCTAAATGATAAATTGACTAACACCTCTGGTGTGACTCTTATTCCTACTAGACCATCATCATTATACTCTTCCTCGTTTTCACTTGCTAGCGAGTCATGGACTACAGTCACCTTGTGATCCGTTTCATACTTCGTTGCCTCTCTGTTGTCAGTTACTTCCGCTACAGGCTTTGGGTTGTCGTTGTGGCCAAGGAAGCGCGTCTGATCATTGGTTTCACCAGCCAAGACTGCATGCTTTGAATAGTTAGTTACATGCTTTTGTAGAGCATCTCTAGTCGTGCAACGGAACATGCACAGCGTGCAGTAAAAGGGTGTCTGGTCCAGGGCTATGTAATGCTTGTATATGTGCGAGACCATCCGATACTTCTCAGCCACCCTTATGTTTCCGGATTTCGCGCAGTGCAAACAGACAAACTGTCTCCTCCTGGCCTTACGGACATCCATGGCTCCCTGGAAATATATTTAAAAAACGGGTTCAAACAACGGCCTTGACGTGAGTCCTGCCTTTTTCGACCAACTTGTGTATCATCGACATGCGAGGAGACGGAGAGAAAAAAAACAGAAAGGAAAGAGAATGTAGCTGGAGCCTCATGACTGTTGGATCTGTTGGATGCTGAATTGTGTTTGAAATTTCGTGTTGAATTGTGTTTGGTGCTGTTCTCAGTCGTTTAGAAGCTTTTATCAACCAGTTAGGTCTCTGATTTCCTTCGTACTTCTTGATCTTGTCGTGATGGGCCATCCGGAAATCACTTTTGCCATTAGGCTGTATCTTATAGGTAATTGGTGACGTTTAATCCATGACCAAATATGGTCCATCAAATGCCATTTCCAGCTTTTGTGTAACACCGACCTTTCTTGATTCATGCAGGAGCTATACGGCGTCCCCAATGTTGTATGTGGAAAATGATGACTTAACGTCATAGGCCTCTTTGCTTCGTTTCGCACATGCGTTCATATGTTTACGTGCAACTTCATGTGCCTTTTGCAGGCACGACTTGATGATACCGAAATGTTTTGCCTCAGATACAGGATCTTTGTTCTGTGTATGACCATAAACTAGATTGCGGGGACCCTAATCTCCCGTCCAAGACACATTAAATTCGGTGTAAGACCGGTGGCTTCATGCGGTGTGGACCTGTAGGCCCCTGCCAGACATCCCAGGTACAAGTCCCATTCGTCTTGGTCGACCAGGTAAGCTTTTATCATTTCACCAAAGTTCTATTGAAGCACTCGGTCTGTGCATTGCCTTTTGGGTTCCTTGGTGTGGTGCGAGTCTTTCTTATCTCAAATACTTTGCATAAAGCTTGAAAAATGCTGCTTTCGAATGTTGACCCCATATCTGTGTGGATTGACAATGGTGCGCCCCATCTAGCGATGAATTCTATTGCAATCTTCATTGCACATTCGTCGGCATTTTGGGTTGGGACTGCAACTACTTCAACATACTTTGTACCTATTACCCCTCTCTGTCATTGGTAATGGTCCTAAAAAGTCAATGGCTAGGGTGTCCCAAGGTGCACCACTAGGTAAATGGCCCTAGGAGCCCTAGGTGCCATTTGTGGCCTTTTGTCGCATGCGCAGGTATCACAAGCCTGTACGTATAGTTTTACGTCTTCCTTTAAATTGAACCAGAAAAACTGGCGTGAAATCTTTTGCCTGGTCTTCTTGATCCCTAAATGGCCTGACATTATGTTATTATGTGCCATGTGTATTACTTCGTCTTTCATATCGGCTGGCGCGATGATCTGCACATACTCCCCTGTGCCGTTTTCTTTCTTGAATTGTTTACAAAAAAACCCATCTTCTGTGCAAAACTGTTCCCAGAGGGCCCAGTAATATCTTGCTGCCGCGCTTTTACAGGCCATTTCGTCTGGGATCGGCTTTTCTCCCTTTATCTTGGCTTGTTTTATCATTTTCAATGTCGGGGTCTGCATCTTGTTTTTCAGACAATTCTTCTGCGGTGAGCTTTTGGAACCAGGGTTGAACTGTACTTCTTGTTTCAACAGCTCTCAATTTTTCAGTTTCTATTTCAGCGTAAGTGTTTTGGACGACATGAGCTGCTGACTTCATCAGTTCAGCCCTGCGTCGACACTTATTGCATGGTCCACAAGGCAATGGTTCGCTTGTGTCGAGTTGGTCGCATTCGCAGTCCCTTGATGCTTCACATCTTGACAGGGCATCACAATGCGGCTGGCGTTTACTAGGTCGGTACTCTATTGCGAAATGGTATGCTGCTACAATTTCAATCCACCTTGCTATTTTACCATTAGGTTTCTTCATGCTGAACAGCCACACTAGCGCCTGATGGTCTGATCTGACTACGAATTGTCTACCCATCAGATATTGACGGAAGTACTGGATGAAGTAGACAACAGCGAGCAACTCTCTTTCGGTCACGCATAGTTTCGCTCGGCCTTGTTTAAGCCACGGCTGGCGTACGATATTACGCGTTCCCTGCCGTCTTGTATCTGCGAGAGAACTGCACCGATACCTGTGCCTGAAGCATCAACATCAAGGTAAAATACTCCACCACCATTGAGGTGGTAACCCATGACCTGTGGACTTGTTATCTGACTTTTAAAAGTTCAAAGGTCTCTTCGCAGTTATCAGTCTATACAAAGAGAGAATCTTTACGGGTCATATCAGTATATAACGGTTTTGCAATATTGGCGAAGTCCTTCACGAATCGACGATAATATGACGCTGTGGCTACAAATTGTTTTACCTGTTTCTGATTTATTGGTTGTGGCCACGAAAGTATTTTAGAGATATTCACATGGTTAGGTTTTATGCCATCTTTGGAAACAACATGCCCTAGGAAGACAACTTTAGTCTTTAATAAGTGACACTTGTCAGGGCTTAGCTTTAAACCAGCATCCATAATTCGATGAAGGACCTCATCAACTCTCGCAATGTTTTGTTCGAGTGTAGCACCTAAGACAATAATGTCGTCGACATAGATTAAACATGTTTGCCATTGCAGGCCCTGCAGAACCAGCTCCATTGTTCGCTGGAAAGTGCTGCCGCTGTTGTTAAGTCCAAAAGGCATACGTGTCATTTCGTAGAGCCCATACTTGCAGGTGAATGCTGTCTTCGGAATATCGTCCCTCTTCACGGGTATCTGGAAGTACCCGCTTGTCAAGTCAAAGCAGCTGAAATAAGCTGAGCCTGCTACCGCATCTAGACCGTCTTGAGTCCTTGGCAAAGGAAACCCATCATGCTTGACTACTACATTCAGTTTTCTGTAGTCCACGCAGGGTCGAACAGCACCAGATTTTTTTCTTACGAAAACTATCGGGCTGGCCCATGGTGATGTGCTTTTCTGTATGACTCCCATTTTCAAAAGATCATCTATTGCAGTTTTCTCTTCTTCGGCGAACGCGAGAGGTACGCGCCGTGGTCTTTGCTTAATCGGCTTAGCATCTCCTGTGTCTATTTGGTGTTCTGCCGGACTGGTAAGCCCTAAGTCCTATTCATTATTTGAGAACGCCTTACTAAATTTGCATAACAAAGCCGCTACGGTACGCTGTTCTTCGTCGTTCTTGCCATCAACTGACTTTTCGTATAAGTTTTTAAGATGAGCGGGTACCGGTTGGTCCATGAACTCACTTAATCTTGCAGATGTTAAAACATTGCTAGTTGTGTTAAATTTCCTCAGCTTGTTGTGCTTGTGCTTTACTTCTATGCGTTCTTTTTTAGCGATGACACTGACAACCCTTTCGATCAGCTCTGCTCTCCCAACATCAGCATCTTGCTTCAGCGTAACCTCAACATCCGTCGGGTTCAAGACTCTGACCTTGTAGGTTGACAGCTTATTGACATCAACAAGCGTCGAGGCCAAGACCAGCTGGTATTTGTCTTTGAAGGTATCACTAGGTTCTACTACATATTCTGCTGTCTCTAAATTATCATCAGACTCTTCTCTTTCTACGTAGACGTCCACTAATGCTCCTGTTAACCCTGGGATCTTTACATCATCAGCCACTGTCACTCTCCGGCAGTACTTCTCTCTACCAATCTGGAAAATGGGGATCTGTTTGCCATCCAACAAAATCTTGTTTTCACTTAACATGATGTCAGCTGGTCCCTGACCGCTGCCCATCAATACATCGTATCCGAGCAAAACCTCGTCCTCGATATCGGCTACGATAACCTCCTTAATAAATTTGTGTGGCCCCAATGACAATTCAAATTCACCTTTTCCGACCTCAGGTACACGCACACACTGCATCTACTAAACATGCAGACCTTACTAACTTAGGTTGCATTTAACTAGGTATTTTATCATATGCTCTTCTGGAGATGACAGTTCGAGATGCCCCAGTATCAGCTGTAAAAACCAATGGCATTCCATTTACAGCCCCATGGACGTATACACCATCTGCAAGATATCGTTTTACTTTTCGCAAAGACTCTGCTAAAGAACACTGGTCATTTGCTGTCTCCACATTCTGGCCGCCTTCTACATGTACCGAAACCTCCCTTTGGCCGCAAGGGCTGGTCCCTTGTAGTCTAAAGGTTTCTCATCACTTGCATGTTTTGGACTAGCTTCTTGTTCTATTTTGTTCTTTTCCTTCTTCTCTGGACATTCGCGTGCGAAATGCCCGAGTTTATGACAGCTGAAACACTCGACATCTGTCTTCTTCTTTAACTGACGACTATCGCCATATGTTGCTTGTTTATTCTCTAAATTGTCAAGGCGTTTCAATATTTCAATCAAGAGCTTAGATTGATCACCTGGCTTATTTGCATTTCTGGTGTATCTGTTGTCATTTTTATTATTTCCGCTGTTTGGTTTGCTTTGTGTTCCAGGTAGTCCTCTGGTGTTTGAACGTCGCTCGAAGTTTTCATCTTCTCGTACGGTCCGTGCGATTTGCGAACTTCTTTGAACGTGACTGCATAGTACACCGATGAACTCGATTTCAAACCGTACTTCCTCATCACGCAAACCGTCCAAGAATCTTCGCACAAGGTCTTCATCTCTGGTCTTCTTGTCTCTATGCCAATGTGCCTTGTCGTATAACTCTCTCAAGTTTGCGGCATAATCTTCGACTGATTCGCCTTGTCGTTGGTACCGGTGCGCAAACGTTGAAGCATACGATTTAGCTATTTCGATGACCCTAAATCGACTGTTCAACTCTCGTACCAAAGCATGGTAATCATTCAACGCATCTTGGGGGAGCTGTGTGAATACAAATTGTGCTGCTTGACCTTCCAACCGAGGTAATATCTGGTCAATCCTCGTGTCCTTGTCCCATCCATAGCGCATAGCTATTGCGTCAATTCTGGAGATCCAGACTTGCCAATCTTCCTTTCCTGTAAAGGGAGATATCTTAACTTGGTCCGAATTTAACATCCTGTACCCACGTCTGCGATACTGGTCTGAGGTCAGCTGCACTTGGTGATAGCGGCCATCTTGTGTATGTCCTTGGTCAAATTGGTTGTGACTGCTATTATTATGTGGCATCCACTGATTCTGATTCCGGTCTCTGTATGACCCCTCTGACCTTCCATAGAAAGGCGGTGCCATTGCTGACAGGTTAGAGTTGTGCTCCTTACTGGCATTACCTGAACTGCACTGATTTTCTATAATAGAATGGCTTTCAGGAGGCTGCACGTTCTGTTGGTGGTCTACTGGTTGGACTTGTGTGCGTTTATTTTCTTTCATGCACTGTAGTTCTTTTACTAAGTCTTTAAGTATAAGTGTCAAGTTGTTTAATTTATCAGTGGTGGCTTGGTTTGATTTGTGCATTTCTTTTCTTTTCAAGAGTCGGTCATCGTCCCTTGACGCTTGTGATAAGGTGTCTAACTCCGACTCAGTATGACAAAGTGATGTGTTCTTACTGTTGAGCTGAGTCTCTGCTTCACTGTATCTCCTCTCCGCAAATGTTTTGAACATAACTTCGTGGTCACTATCATCCTCCATGGTCATGCTCCGGACAGGGTCCGTATCACTGGATCTGTTGAAGTAGTAGCAGATCCCACTTCTGACACCAAAAGATGTTGCGGGTCAGGATGGCTGGCTTTCGCGGTGACTCCTGTGAGGTTTAGTGTTGGTTATTCTGGGATGTTACTGAGGTTGCTGCTGATGCTACTGGTGTATCTGCTAGCAATGCTGCTGCTGCTGTTTCCAGTAATGCCGCTGTCGCTCCTTATACTGTTGCTGTTGGCACAGCTGCTCTGATGATGATCTGGCTGCTAACGCTGCTGCTGCTAGTGCCTTTGTTGCTGCTGCTGCTGATGATGTTGTTTTTACAATGCTACTGCTGGTGCCTTTGCTGCTGCCACTGCTACGGCTAGTGCTTTTGCTGCTGATAATGATGACGTTGCTGCTAACTCTTCTAGTGTTGATGCTGGTTATTATGTTTGTGCTGCTATTGTTGTTGTTTCTTTGCTGTTAAATTGATGTTGTGAATGGTTGCAAGCGATTGCTGTTGTTAATGACTCCAACTTATAGGGTTAAAATAAAGAAGAGTCAGAATATAACGTTCTACAAGTTTATTTGGGCCTTTATAGTGTATGTTATTCAGCAAATAATGAACGATGCAATAATGCCAAATCTTTGCACAATGTAACCTACTACTCTAACAGATGAAAGTATTACAATTGTCGAAAAGAGGTCAATTCTGCACAAAAGCTAGTATATTCTGATTAATTTGTATTTAGTAAATTATTTATCATATGCAAAATATCAAATTCTTAATAGGTTAAGATATGACGCGCACCTAAGTACTGAACTTTCAAAATGCCCAAGTTCTAAGTGTCAGCAAAAATGGACAAACGAGATTGAGTTTGCCTTAAGAAAATTGTCGGAGTCCCCGCACGAACGCGTGCAGGCCATTTATACTTGGACAGGGTGCAACATGTTGCATTGTGGCATGCAACACGCTGCGTTGTAGCATGCAACATGTTGCATTGTGGCATGCAACACGTCGCACAATTTACATCTAAAACACACCTGAAATCTGGTTTTGGATACTCTACTTTGATTAAACATCTTTTCGTTATTTAGAAATGTCAACCGGAAGTAAACAAACCAGTTTCCATGTAACGACAAGATGGCTGACTAGAAACAATTGAAAGAACGCTGTGAAAGTATTAATTCAACAAACATACACAAAAATCATTTCAGACGTAAACTACCTAGCCGTTTTGTGGATAAACATACGCTCTATCGAAATAAACTGACAAATGGTAAGAATTGTCTCTAAAAAAAGAATCAAGCGTATGAATAAAATGGGCTTTGCAGAAAATGGTGACACAGCATTGGATCATTTACGTTTAATACAACAAATTGATGAATTACTGGCGAAACATATGCATTAAGTAGATCGTTTCGTTATTATATTGAGAAACGACTGCATAATCCTTTTGGTACAGCCAGTGTCTATACGAAAGTAAGTATTATCACTTCAGACTATCAAAGGACAAGTTTAAAAGGTAAGTGATTTAGTATTTACTATTGAATTTCATACAACTCATATTGACTCTCAACAATATGCGACTGTGCTAATAGGTTTACTGGGTCAAATTGTACCCAAAACATCAACGAATGTATGAACGATCCATGCAAGAATAACGGGACGTGTATTGATCTTGTAAACAACTTCACGTGGATATGTGAACCTGGGTTTGCTGGAAACAAATGCATGCAGGACGAACGTCCCATCAAACCTTGCATCAGATGTTTTAAATGCAATTATATCGACAACAACTCAGCACAGAAGATTGGAACCCAACGTTTTAATTCTTACTTTTTAGTACTACTTGGACAATGTTGTAATGCATGTCAAGATATTAATTTACAATGGTTTATGCATGTGCATTAAACATCTCTAGAATGTTGTTTTTTGGGTTTACGGAAAATCATTCTAAAATATTTCTTTGGCGTTTCAGATATTGACAATTAGTATAATGATCCGCGTAGCACTGACTGCTCTCTTGACATGTACTGATAATTTTGATTCGTAAACTATGAAGAACGGTAATGTATTATGGTATCTTGTAAAATTTACAACTACCACCACCACCACTAGTACTACTATTACTACTACTACTATTACTACTAGTACTACCACAAGAACTACTTCTACTACTGCTACTACTACTACTACAACTACTACTACTACTACTACTA
The DNA here is from genome assembly GCA_027627225.1 of Congeria kusceri. Classification (NCBI taxonomy): domain Eukaryota; kingdom Metazoa; phylum Mollusca; class Bivalvia; order Myida; family Dreissenidae; genus Congeria; species Congeria kusceri. The sequence continues at coordinate 21,577,971 of CM051033.1, read as the reverse complement.
TTACTACTACTGCTACTACTACTACTACCGCTTCTACTGAAACTACTACTATTACTACTACTGCTGCTGCTGCTCCTGCTGCTGCTGCTACAACAACAACAACAGCTACTACTACTAATATTACTACAACAACTACAACCACTACTGCAAATACTTATAATACAACTACTACTACTGCTACTGCTGCTGCTGTTACGATACAGCTGCTACTTCCAACTAATATTACTGTTATTGCTACTACTTCTGCTAATGCTTCTGTTACTGCTGCTGCTACTGCTATTGCTACTACTACTACTACTACTGCTTCTACTACAACTAATACTGCTACGCCTACCGCTACCACTACTACTACTACTACTGCTTCTTCTACTACAACTGCTACTGCTTCTACTACTTCTGCTAAGAATATTACTTCTCCAACTACTACTACTACTATTTCTATTACTACTACTACTACTACTACTACTACTACTACTACTACTACTACTACTACTACTACTACTACTATTACTACTACTACCACTACTACTACTACTACTAATATAACCACCACTGCTGCTTCTGCTTCTACTACAACTGTTACTACTACTGCCTGCTTCTACTGCTTCTACTACTACTACTGCTACTATTACTACTACTACTACTACTACTGCTACTACTACTTATAATAATAATAATAATAATACAGTCGAATGTGCGTGCTAAATCGTCATCAATCGACAGCTCCTCAGAAACAACTAAACCAACTTTGGTTGAAACGTCTAAGAAATAATCCTTGGGTGGTCATCCACCAGGGTTGTTCAAATGGTTCCGGTTTGATGCGAAGGTCGCCTGAGCTGAAACCGTATTTACAAATCATAGGTTTAATAGATCATTACACAGTTGTGTCTTTGTTGACGTTGATGGTTACTATTTATTGTTAACAGTATATTTCGAGTATATTTTGTTGAAATAAAATATGCATATACAAATAAACTTTTTAACAGCTATAGTTTCCTTAATTCTTTTCGAAATCTCTGGACTACTTTTTTAACAAAATCCCAAAAGTTTGCATCAAATACTAGAGCGGACAGTTGTACTACTAGTATATGACTTCAACAATTTGTTATACAGTTGCTGTTATATATTTTGGAAGAAGATATGATGGGATAAATAGAATACAGAGATTAGTGTTGAATATAGAGAAGTTTTATCTTGCTTGGCTAAAAAATCCGAAGCTCTTCCCAAGGCTCGCGCTTCCGGTTTTCTAAGCCTGGCAAGCTAAACTTCTCTACATTCAACACTAACCTGGTATTCTCTTTATTCTTTATCAAAGTTTATAAAATGGGTTTGATCCGTTGCACTATATGGCCACTACATATATGTTTGTTTCCCGAACAAGTTGAGTATATTTAGCATCACTTCTGTTGTGGAATACTTTGCTGGCAATTCATGTGACGTAAAAAATAAAATTTATTTGAAGGACATATTATATATATTTGCTATTATAAATCACTATAAATGTTGAACATCAAAACAGAAGATGCATATTTATGTGTACACGCATATCTGCTATATGAATACAAAAATTTGCTATTGATATGAATTTACGATACATATTGACATATACATATATACATTAAATAGAACATTACATATATAGAATGTAGACAATAAAATAAAAACATATGCCATTTATTGTTGTTTTATTTCATTCTACTGCATGCTCCTTTACACAGCTGTGAGAAGCGCAATATACTTTTACTACTCGTATATAGCACAATCGTGAAATTTGTATTATCAGGTATCTCGCGACACGCCTCATATGAACTACATATTCAAAGGGACGCATGTGTGAGACACGCCGATATCATTGCACTTTTCATTTCATTTTGCTACCTCCTTTAGTAGTCCTTCATATGTTCAAATGATCGACGGCATTAACAGCAAGATAAAGATATAGGTAGTGCAGAGTTGAAGGCGAGTTCAAGTCAACTCTAATAACAACGTTTGCTTTATTTGAAGATACAGTATAAAATAAAACATTGCATTTTAATTTGTTGCCTTATAATTCAAAGAGATGACTCAAGCAGAATGTGTGCAGTGTATGTACTTGAAAAAAAGGGCAACAAAAGTAAACGTTATGCGTGGAATAACAATAGTAAATACACCTTTTAATTATGTCATTTTAAAATTTTATTTCATCGATGTTGAGAAAAACAGGTTAGATATACCAAAGGGAATACACGTATAATTATGGGAAGTTGAGAAGAAAAATATCTCGTCGGTAACTTCAACTAGACCATTAAAGCACTATGTCCGCGCAGTGCTGGTACCAAACATATTAACATAGACCGTTTCTATCCAGATCGCAAGACACTGACCTCACGGAGGAATAGTTAATACATGTTTTCCACACTGTCCTTTATTCTAGCGAGAATCTTTGCAATCACCAAAACGTGTATGCCATTTGATTTGTTAACGGACATAACATTTCCGAATCATTGCAATTACGAAATACGTGTATAATATTTTGCAAATTAAGTTTAAAGTATTTTTTGTTTATGTAAAAGCAACTTATAAATAAATATAACTTCAATTATATTGGAAATAACTTGCAGTAATTATTTATGAAATATACATAAACGTTACTAAGCTACCCTACTTCTTTATCTTAATTTGTATTTTTTTTAATTTGTATAAAACTATCAAGAATAATCTTAGTATATCTAACTTATATATCTGTATACTCAATCGTATTAGTTATATGTAATATGTATTTGTCATGCATGCAAATCATCAGTACAAGTACACTAAATGTATTGGTTGTTTGCTAAGTATACTTTTCCGTATATATTAAATTTACACAACACAACAAACTAATTGCAATTTCGCATTGTATTAGACTTATTACATGTATAACTAATACAATAGATAAACTGTCATACCATGAGAGTTGCCCTTCTGTCTGCTCTCTTGGTGACTAAACTGCAAATGTCTGATATATTGTTAGACCTGCAAGTGTGTTATATTAATAGCTATGTAGGCCTTACTTAATGACTTAATGGCACCATAGTACGGAACAGAAACCGACTTACACAAATGCTCTCAAAATGCACCACCTGCAACAGCTCCGCCAATCACGCCTCCAGCTACTTCACCCACCCCGATGACATCGCTTCCAATTCTGGCTATGTCACCGGTGATTCTATAAATGGCGCCACCGACAACTCCGCCGTCTCCACCAGCAATCGCTCCACCTTTAGCACAAGCAATGCCGCCAATGCCGGCCCCTACTCCTGCAATTCCACCAACTGCTCCACCAACGTCAGCGATACCGCAAATTGCTCCACCAACGCCACCGATACCGTCAATTGCTCCACCAACGCCAACGATACAGTCAATTGTTCCACCAACGCCACCAATACCGCCAATCGCTGTACTCCAACGCCAACAATACCGCCAATTGCCCAACCAACGCCACTAATACCGCTAATTGCTCCACCCATGCCAACGATACCGCCAATTGCTCCACCAATGCCACTGATACCTCCTATTCCTCCACCAATCCCCCCGATGGCACCGATTCCTCCACTGATTTCTCCAGAGATGCTTCCTTCAATTTCGCCTCCAGAAACAATGCCACCACCCGCAATACCTCCTACGCCGATTGCAAATCCTGTCAGCATGTTTGAAAGCGCATTGGCCTTCATTTTCATACCAAAGCCGTGCGATAAACATCAATTTATATAAGAATATTAAATATAATGCATTAATATTAATCAAAATAAAGTCATGTTTCAGAAAAATTAAACATTTCTTAATTACATTACATTTTATTATATACAACATTTTTGCTGTTTGACATTAATATTGGTTAATAGCATTTGTTTGCTTTACTTACTTATTTACCACATTGTTTTGTTGTACACTAAACTTAACTAAACAGCAGAAATCTATGACCTTTAGGATGTGTAAATACTATTGTATTTGTTCACTGATTTCCAAATCATAAAAATATAAAATATAAATCCAATGTAGAATTCTATAGCTTTTCTAAGACTGAGATTTTATTCAGCGTATTGCACATATACCGGAATTTTGCTCTGTACATACAGTCGAAAAGTGTTTTGTTTAAAGAACTCCTATAATTCGCGTTTTGTTTACAGTTCTTCTGACCATTAATTCAATTAAAAATTATATCAGAAAATTATGCGGCTTAACTTAATAACAATATAATGCATGCAAAGTATTTCAAATATTAATACTTTTTACTAACATTAAGTTTATATATACTTTTATGTGTCAATGTGGTGGACACATTCATTGTGTTTCACTGCATATTGTTCATAATTCCGCAAGCTATTGAAATTATATTGTTAAATGAAAAAGTAATATTGCATTACTACAAACTAACCTCGGACTGCCAACACACAACTAGCCAAAATCAGCAGGGTTTCCATTTTAAGCATAAGCAATTCGGTAAATTTTTCACTCAGTTACCGTTGAAACTGAACGGTATGTAACTGCGTACGTATTTATACCGCTCGATCGATGACGTCGAGTGATGTCGTTATATAAATTCCACTCAACTAGCCAACGGCCATTGCAGTGGAAGTGTTTGTTTGTTTGGATTTACGCCATTTTTAACCGTATTTCAGTCATATTACGGCGGTCAGATAACCTACTCACACTTTTTCTGGGCAAGCTTAGCCGATCAAAGCGGTTTACCAGTACCAAGTGCACATACCTATGCTAGTAACAGACACCTCCCCTACTTGAATTAGAGGTAGAGGGAGAATGGCCGTAAAACTAATTTTATGACCAATCCCTACACAAGTTATGTAGGCAAGCTGGGGCTGCCGAGGTAGTAACAATACTGGTGAAGTAAATGAATCCGGACGTGTTTGTAAGTAAGTAAATATGTATTAGCGTGACATATGCATTTGACACAGTTTGGTTTACAATTGTATGACCATACCAAAGGGTATATATGCTAGCATCCGGCCCTGTGGGCCTATAAGTCACCGTGTATATTAAATCTAAATAAAGATCTGTGTGAACTGGTACATGTACATTTCAAAGAAAATCATTCAACAAAATTAATATATATATATTGCTTGTATATTGGGATGGGAAATTTTGTTGAATTGAGAACATTGGTACAATGGTGAATGACAGCTTGTATGAAACGCGATATAAATAGAATCTTTGCATAAATGGTACTCGTAAAATACAATATTTCTTATTACTATTAATTGCAATTAAATACGATTAGTGAATAGCATGCATAATGCAAACATGGTCAACAATAATAATTAAACAGCTTAAATCTAGTATACATGGAGCGCAAACGATTAAATTATGTAATATTGTTCTTACGTAACTTAGCGCTTATGTTTAGTAGTCAGTTATATAATAAACGTATTCTTTTCATATATGCCGCGACTAGGTATTTCGCAAGTTTTCTCGGGCACTCCACTATCAAATGTTTTAGTTAATCTTGGTCGCTTAAAGTTGTCAATTCCACCGATCTCAGAATTCCAGAAATTTATGATTAAGACCCAAACTTATATGGTATCGATTGATGCACACACCTGTCTCATCAACGTATATCACGTTTTAACATAATTAATTAGGCATTAGTTCATTAATTTATTAGTGCTGTTTTCTCCCTTTCAAACGAAAACATTTGCACATGGGGGATTGAAATCAAAACAGTTTATCAGATTAATAAAGCATTATAAAGAAAAATTTGAATTAAACACCAGAAGAAGTCAAACAAAAAGAAATAACAAGATTAATGACCAACCCGTTGTATTTTAATGTTTATTTTTATTCCTTATGGTTTAAATAAAACATATGTTTAAAAATTGTTCTAATTTAGTTACCCTCTAGCTGTATTTCGAGATGTGTTACAAACTTTTTCCCAATACATAATTCAGTGACTTTTAAATAGCAGATTGCACTTAGATTTTGAACAAAGCTTTAGATTAAACCAAACTTATTATGTACAACTTTAAATATTTGTTGCACATACTCTTGTTGTGTGCTAAATATTATACGGTGCTTGAACATGCTCCGCTTTAGTCTTAAAATATAATGTAACAAAACAACTATATTTTTAATTACTGTTAACACAATATTACAATAACTGAAGATGGTGTCACTCCTCATTAAATATTATAACTGATGTTGCATTAAAGAGATTACGTAAGTAATTTGTTTATTATTGTGTCATGTGGTTAAACATTGTTCTTGATAACTTCATATTATCAACGAAACCAATAACACCCGACCAAATGGATCTATATGTCACCAGGAAATAGATATGTCATGATAATTATGTACATAATAGTGTGAGTGTCTATAATAAAATATTTTGATGAAAAAATACACAATTCAGAGTAAGTAATTAACTAAACCAACAGAAGAGTCTAATATACGTTTGAATAAATATTTAATACTTGTTGAGAAGTTTGATCAAGTATTTAGTTTTCCTTCATGTGTATAACTATAACTGAGGTTATTCCTTCATTTCTGTCGGAATCGTGGTTAACAAACAACATTTTATTCTCGCAGCAGCTAATTCACTTATGTTTGGAAAAACAAAACACGATGAGCTCTTCAATGCTCACCACCTTTCAATTCTTCAGAATTGAAAATTAAATGCTGTGCTAAATTATTTCACTCTTCAATTTAAACTAATTTATTAATTCAAAAAAGTGTGTAATGCTTTTAATTATGTTTTGCTCTGTTCAATAAAGCGGCGAAATTTCATAGGGTGGTAGGCAAAAAGAACAACAACGGAGATAACATGATTTTAAAATGTGAGATAAACTTTAATTTGAGACGCAAACAATGGAGACGAAGTGTGACATATTACCTGTCTCTGCATGTAGATCTTTATCATCAATGCATTTCGCAATTGCACGGATTAGCGGTAATGTTATAAGAGCATTTTGATAAGATCCCTGCGGTTTGTGGCTTTGGTATTTTTATGACCCCTTCTTCAGACAGATAACTAAGTATCCATTAAAAGAACATGTGTTCATTCGTAGTATTTATGCATGAACAACAACCGTTCAAGACGACACAAGGAGACTACATTTTTTACGGATATCTGTCATACGGATATGTGGCCTGAGTAATGAGTTTAAAAAAATACTACATTAAGTTCTAATAATTCATGTGTGTAAAATATATCCTCTATTCTTTTTTTTTTTATAAATAATATTTAGTCAAAAACATATGGTTTTGAACATTTCCATTACAAGTTTTGAAAGCCGCTTGGTCTTCGATCTAAAATACTTTATATGGCAAGGTAGGGAAAAAGTCGCCGGAAGTCGGGTTTCAAATATGGCGGATGTGAATTCGCAATAACAGGAGGTAATTTCCGAGGGAGATCACCTAGTTTTGAAAAAGGCCTATTCAATGTATTAGGTTAAATAAAAAAAATATTAGACCCGATATTTGTAATACTGAATAGTGCATATATGTATAGATTTTTACTCTGTTTATTGTTAACATTTATCAAATTATTATGAAGAAGGCACATTTGAATTATAACATGTGTCAACGTAATATATTGTATTTCTCCTATCGTATGTGTATATGCAATATGTGATTTGTTTTCTTTAAAAATTGGTTCAATTTTTAAACATTTACTAAGTCAACTTAATATTTTGTATGTTGATTTTCTTATAAATACACATCTCTGTAGGAGCTGTTTGGTTCAGAATGTTAGTATGTGGCACATTTAGTCCTTCTTATACATGTAAACAATTCTGAAACAATATATCTATGAAACTTGAAGTTGTTTGCATTTAAGCTCGGATTCTTCGTCCAAACGGAAAAATACAAAAACATTTTGTACTTGATAATATATATTAAAAGGGTTTCTGTTTGTTCTGGCATGTTTAGTACTTTTGTGAACTCCAATCTATTACTAGCAATTCATCTAATGCGAGAACACATATGATGTATATGGTATCTGTGATCTGTTTTACTAATTTATTATGACAGATATATAGATTAAGAGTATTCGTTTTAATATGCACCTTGTAATCATATTTGAAGTACGTTCGATAATAAATAACCGGACAAGCTCGAAGCCTTTAACGACTCGCGGATGATTTATATGTGCCTGTACAACACTGCCATCGTGTGCGTCGTAAGCTAAGTAGCGTCACTGACGATTGTGAACATCCCAATAGTCAAATAATTAGTGAACATATTATGCCTCATAGTTGTAACTTTTGTCCCTGAGACGTTTGTCTTTCTTCTAACGGTAAAGTTCAAAGGACGAATCATGTTATAAATTACTGTATACAAATTCAAAGTTTTTTAGTTGTTCTGCATTTATTCTTAGACAAAATGATTAACAAAACAAAATCTCAGTTATGTATTCTACGAGGTTTTGAACAATACTGTCAATCTGAATCTGGAAATGTGCAGCATGTAAATGGTCTGCGGCGTGTAAATTGAATACAGCTTAATACCGTATACCTACACGTGGGTACGTGAATTTAACAGATGAGGGCAGCGACTAAATATTTGCGTGCAAAACACTATTCTGACTTACAGATCAGCTTTCCGCTACGTAGAAAAAGCTAGCCTTATTTTCAGCTAAGTATTCACTAGGTAGAGATAAACGTCTACAATAAAAAAGCTATACCTCGTTACAGTTCAGTATCCAACAAGTACAGATAAACTGCTACAATTAAAAAGAAATCCCTCATTACAGTTCAGTATCAACTACGTAGAGATAAATTTCTCCCATTAAAAATATGTATCTTTTGTTCCATTTCAGTATCCTGTACGTAAACGAACGCTTAAATGTATGGTAGAGTGTGCATTAATTATATTGTGTAATTAGATGTTTCGATAATGTACCCTATATACAACGGTTGTAGCATACGTGTTCGCTGAGTCGACATTCAGGACCGCGAATTATTGCGAACAATAGTATGTTATAAACCGTAGGATGAACATGCTTTTTGTGTTATGAACATCACCATCATAACACGTTTGTTTTAAATATAAGACATGAAATAATATATACATGTATTATAAATTTGTGTATAAATTGTGTACATGCTTTTTTCTGTAATCATTGAAAAAGATGTTTTAATTAATTTGTTTCGATGTTCTATACCCATTTTCTTAACATAACGTTCCTTTACACCATTACTTAATGAAGTAGCTGAACGAGTATTGGTACGACTGCAAATCGGTACATAAAATAGTTGTAGTCGTTTGAGCAAATTTAAGTTCAGTTTTTATGGAATATACTTCTTGTTCATATTGCATAATCGTTTACAAAAGTACACTCACTTGCACTGTAATGCTCGTGGATATTATTTTACCAAGCATTGTATAAACATCACGGTATGCTTTCATTGAATATACTAATTTGACAAATTACACAAGCAGTTACGAGCAAAGTACACGAACTTTCCATGAAGCTTACTGACACATCATAAATATTAATTTCGTGATCCAGTATACGTGTAATGATCGTTCTCTGTCGTATTTGTTCAAAGAAGCACGTATTTCTTCACCCTGCAAAATGTTTTTTTTGGAATACTAAACAGTGACGATCACCGGAAGCGAGCAATAACAAGTGATTACGATATTCGAGCCAAGCAAGATAAACTTCTCTATCTCCAACACTTATCCTTATATTCTATCCATTTATCCAAACTGTTTTTCTTCCGAACTATATACAAACGAATTGTAATAAAAAGTAGTCCTAAGGTTCTTGAAAAAAAACTTGGGCTGTTAATACGTTGTATTGTATACGTTTGTTTTATTACTACAAAATATAATCAAATAAAAACTTTCACAATGATTAGAACTTTCAAAGTCAACAATACAAAACTGCGTAATGATAATTACAATTTATTTTCTATAAATCACAATAAATGACCACGACCTGTCTGCTCCTTTAAAAAAAACTCTGAAACGAAGCACATATGTGACTGCTATTTTAATTTGATTGTTTGGGAAAATATGTTTGCGTATTTTAAATATAATGTAAACAATGCGAGTGTTTCTTGAACGGAATATACCCTTTTCACATTCCCCTTATCGAGTACCGTATGAGTTGTCTCCCTTAATAAAGCGAATCGAGAACGAGGCTGACAATATATTTGCTGTAATTATCCATACACGAAAATTTTAGGTGGAGAAAATGTCGAATAAACTTATAAAATATTGTTTTTTTTTTTCATTAAACTTTTCTAAATAATGTTGAAATCACAACATAGCCAAATCTGCTAACGAAACTATGTTTGACATCAATGATTATGTTGCTTCATATTTTTACTTCACATGTACTTTCCATTTATTAACTATTATGAGTGCAAGCAAATGATCAGGATAATTGCAAATAAAATCACATTTTTGTCTTATATAAAGTAAACTTTTTATTTAAAACAGTAGTTATTTCACTTGTTATGAAGTAGATTCATGAAGTCAGTGACATAGCTGCCGAGACAATAACCCGTATATTACTTGGCTACTTGTTATGCACTTTGATTACGTAATTGTGCCACATGTTATTTTAAAATTGGGACTTATATTTACACGTTCTGATTACATAATAATGGTCATGTGTTTATACAAGATTATGATCTTATAATTGATAACACAAGATTTGAACAATACGAAGTCTTTCAGTTTCAGAGGAAGTACTTAAGTCATAATTGGATTTTTTTCTTCCATTTTAGCGATGATATACTAATTAAACTGACACTCTCTTATCATATATCATAATAATATTATGTACCATGCCATTCTATTTATTAAGAAGTAAGCTAAGTGAATAATTATAACATTTTAAAAGCAATAAAACTGTAAATACCCGCTATGCAACCAGTATTAACCACTATTAATACATCGCGATGTGTCAATAAATTATTGTTTCGTGATAAAGACGGGAATGTGAAACTCGTCTATAGAAAACGTAATAGTAAACGCGCGTGAAAATACAGTTCATTAAAGACGGGAATGTGAAACTCGTCTATAGAAAACGTAATAGTAAACGCGTGTGGAAATACAGTTCATTAAAGCATGGATTGTGAAACTCTTCTATAGAAAACGTAATAGTAAACGCGTGTGGAAATACAGTTCATAAAAGACGGGAATGTGAAACTCGTCTATAGAAAACGTAATAGTAAACGCGTGTGGAAATACAGTTCATTAAGGACGGGAATGTGAAACTCGTCTATAGAAAACGTAATAGTCAACGCGTGTGGAAATAATGTGAAACTCGTCTATAAAAAACGTAATAGTCAACGCGTGTAGAATACAGTTCATTCCATTGGGTCAATGACAGCGTGAAAATCTAATTAAGTGTTTTTTTTATTATGGAACAATCCGACAGTCGTAAACATCCTCTATTATATTTCTCTATGATCGTACGTCGTTAAGTCAATAAATAGTCAACCTCTTGCGAAACACTCAATGAACAATTACGATGTCTGAATCATGAACATGTAACAAAGTACCAATCACGTTTTCTACTTTTACTTTCAATAAAATGAATGCAAAGATGAAATATCGGTTGGCTGAACGGTCACCAGAACGTGACCTTCTGTCGTTCGCCTTCAGATCTAACACGCGGCGTATTTTATACGCAAATTTTAAATGACTGGTATGGTATAAGCATGCTACACATTTTTAACATCAACATATTTTCCCGTTTTGCTTTATAGAGGCTTGTTCACAGATTACTGTATTTTTTACAATATACTATAAAATATCTAATCTGAATAAACTAAAGTATCTGAACTAAAGAACTCAACCATTATAACAAGAAAAGCATCAAAACTAAAAACAATGTGCCTGCATCATATTTGCAACCTCCGGATCAAAAATCTGACGCACCAACCACTCGGCCATTCTGATTCATGTTCGTGTAAGTTTTATTCTGTGTAATCGATTTAAGTGTTTTCAAAATGTTCAACGAAAACAAAAGAAACACTCAACATTTTCAATCGTTTTGCGTCACACACACTTGATACTTTTAGTCATTTTAACTAATTATTACTCATTAACTAAACGATATTTCCAGTGCATTCCCATTTCGGTTGTGCTATTTCGCTAATTTATATACACTTTTTTTATTTTGGAATTTGTGACAATGTTCTTGAAAATTGTCGATTTTTCAATCTTTGGACTGGTTCCTTTACGTGATTTAACAGAGTGATAAACAATAGAAGCACACAGCCAATAGTGATTTTTCAACATAATTGCAAAGAACAAAAACGTATATAATATATCTTATTCACAACATATTGTTGTATGGTAGTTTACACAATGCCACAATGAAAATATTAATAAACGAATTTTTACGTAATGTTTTAATCACATTCATGTACATCTTCATTGCATAATTACACAACAATACGTCTGACAGTATTAGTGAAAAAAAAAATTAACTACAATATTGTCCTGTAAAAATAAAAAATCTTGTCTAATTATCTCCTAAAATACTTTCTTGTTTATTTAAATGCATTCGTTTGAATGGCTTTCAATGCTAGGAGTGTTTGGTGGTTTCTAAAACACATTGTCTTATATATAATATATTCCAAAAAATATATTAACACATTTGTTAACATTGAATTACGTGTACATTGAAGGCTACAACGTTTAAGCATGAATATAAACTAATAACTTTATAAAGGTATAGTAAAGTTCCAAGTCAATATTAAATCGTGTTTTTTGCACATGTATTTCTGACAAACGGATTTTATTTTTTAAGTTCAAAACTATCATAACAAATATCATAACTCATTTTGAATCGTGTGTTTATCGATTGCTATTATATTAATTAGTTTTCCTTTATAAGAGCTAAACTTCTCAAAACACAGTTTGGTCTGATAAAATGTAGACTATTCTTTGATTTACAAGTGTCCTGTATTTCAACATCAATTTAAAGCCGTAATGCTTATAACAACGGTCTATTTTTCACCTACTCAATACATTCCATACAATTACGTTTATAATATTTGCTTACAAACAGGCAATTAGGATACAAACAGATACACAAATAATAACATATATATTTTCGGTAAATAAGATTATGTTTTTTAATAAATGTTACACAGCACATGGTAGAGGGTTTCTTCATGTTTTAAACAATGGAAACATGATATGTACAAACATAAATACCGAAAAAAGGGTTATGGTCCTTGTACTAATCCTCTCAAAGCCCTCTATCATTAGCTGAAGTCTACTTTGAATTTCTGTAATGCATTTATAGTTATGCTCTGCACAAGACAATTACTCTATGTATTTATGTTATGCACAAGAAGAAAAGCCTTTAGCAATAACTCCAAAAATATTGAAGAAAGAACTATGTTCCTTGTACTCTGCACTTCCTCTCAACGTCTTATATTAATATATGTGGTCTTATGTTTAAATTCCTTCAATACTTTTAAATGCAATTATGCTCCGAACAAGAAAATTAATCAAATGGCAATAACTGCGAAACATTGAAGACAGAGTTATAGTCCTTGTATTCTCCACTTACTCTCGAAGTCCTCTATCATTATATGAAGTATTATTGGTAGTTACAATATTTTTTAAGTTATATTCTGCACACGAACTGATACGGACGGGCGATGCGATTGTTATATAAACCACAAGTGCGAAGCAAATAGAAAGATAATATTCAATTCAAACATAATTGAATGGGATGTTTGTTAAATATGTTGACTACTATATTGTATCGAACCCCAACAATCTTTAAACCAAATTACATCCGCTCCAGTCGTCCGCAACTGAACATATTGAAACATGATCGTTCAATATAACGTTGCTTGCATGGTTAATTCGAGCGAATAACGTCAGCAACTAAAAATATTATACACAAAATTAGCACATTGTTTAGAAACTCTTAACGATTCGTATACATAAAAATATGTAAGAAATATTTCTTTTACTGTACACTCTCTGTGATTTTCAATAACTATTTTCAAAATATAAAATATCTATACTGCATCACATTCTATGTGAATGGAAAATTAGTAAAGTGTCGAGTAAGAAATATTAAATAGATCCCAAAAGACAGCCAATACAGATGCATACATATACAAGAACAAAAATATCATAATTTTACAGAGCAACGTTTAAATCTAATCTAATGTAAACAAATACATGTTTATGCGTGTTATTTATAAATTATTTTGACATAAAAATACGTGTTTTCTTAGGTTACAGACAACAAAAACAGCGAACAAACTAGCATTATACAAAGGTATATTTTGGCATTAAAAATACGACTATGTTTATTTTGTCCTTGTTCTTATCGTCTATTTTTTGTGATCTGATTAATAAAGTTTATTAAGTTACAATGATTTATGATAAGATTTTAACGATAAAAAGATATGTTACCAACTCCCATTAATGTATCTTTTCTACGTAACAATACAAAGCTGATTACGATGATTTACTCTTTTTTTTTAAATATCACATATGTGACCCAATACCGTTGACATAGAGGAGAAATATTTACAGCTATCTTTACCCGTGTGTGATTACAAACATGTATATTTTAAAATGATTGATATAAATATATAAATGCATTTTAATGTTAGAAGTTATTAATAACTAAAGTAGTACAATAGTCACGGTACTCAAAAAGAGCAGTGGTGCTTGACCTATTTCACTTTGTCAAAGAATGTTTAAATATCAAACATATGCAAATAATTATTTTACATAAATCATCATTTTAAAAACAAAAATCAACACAATATTTATCGCACGCTAGATAATTGAAATATGCATGTTTTAACGCATGTAGTGAAAATTTAATTGTTCAATACAATTATTGAAAACTTACTATCGACTAGTATTTATTGAACAAATAACATAAAGACATTCAGAGGAACGTACTACATCCTTTCTACCATCGATATTGATCGCTGATCGTGTTTTTTATCCAAAAAATACAAATATGTTTCTTGAGCCTTCGACATCTATATTTATATGTAAAACACATTATGTAAAGTTTTATTATATACATATAATTTTATAATAAGAAGAATTATGTTTTGTAAATATAACAAAGAAATATTATAAATGTAACAAGAATAATGCAGTAAAACAAGCGGTTTTATTTTTTGACGATCCGCTATACATTTTATTGGCATGATTTCTAAAATAGTGTTACACGATCAAGCCTTAATATATGTGCATATGTAAATGCATGTTTTTTGTTCACGATATTATATACTATGGTGTACAATATCTTACTTATAGGCCGTAACCAGTAGACACGACGACAAATCAAGCCATCACTACAACTTCATAGGAACACGTGTTGCAGTTGTTACAGCCCACGTTTTCCGTTATGTTTAAAGACGATTTCGGTAGTTTTTTTCTTCTGAGCATCTTTATGCGCATCAGTGGTCTTGATTTTAATCTTCATAGTGGGAAGTGTTTTGACAGATAATAATATTTATTAAATATTGTGTACACTGTAATTACCAACTAGAATCAACATATTCATAATAATTGCCATGATCATAGTAGGAGTGTCTTGTGACTCGATTGTATTTGCGAAAATTTTATAATACACTTATACGAAAGTAGGAACACGCTGACTGAACATTGGAATCGCATATAGCTGAGCACATGCTTGCGATTATTGTGAAAGTGTTTTGGCTGTACTAACGTTTCGTACGTAGTCATAATCAGCTGCTGTTACTAAATTAATTATATATAATATATATCTATACACTTGTATAAGGGTATTGTTATAAATTATGACTGTCATTCCCTCCATTTTTTTTTACAATACGCACATGCAAACTACGCATTTTCTCGAAAACAAGCACGGTGAACCCCTGCTTTCTTTTTTGCAGTTTGTTAAGAATATAATTATGTAATAAATATTGAAAATTCTGGAATTTTTCCGCAAAAGATTTGTTTTCTGTATTCAAAACCAAACTTGAATATGATTACAAAATGTAGAATATTTTCGTTAAATAAAGGATGAAAAAGCATTTTTGGCAAATATGATTATTTTTTTACTATGTAACGGATTGCTTTCTTAAAATTACCCATTTCAACCAATAGGATATCGTTTTTTATCAATCAATGGTCAAAACTACTTTTTTGGCAAAAACAAAAACAACATCAAAATTTCCTAAATTGCATTCACGGTCATTTGCATGCATTTTCCAAACAAATCTAATGCGGTGACCCCCATTTAGTATGGTCTTATTGTATTGTGCATTGAACGATTTGCAAAATATGTAAAAATAACAAATGAGAATGGGAAAAACTGTAGAAATCGTCTTTAAGTGTAACTTTGACTAGCATTATATAATGCGTGTAGTTTATAACACGTTCCAGGATCATAATGCAAAATGTATCCAATTCTCTAAGACATGTTGTCTTTTCGATAGACAATTTATGTCATTATCAAGTTCTGTGATTTGTAGCATGTTACACAATGCAGCTTTAAACTATACATGTGATGCGCAGGTCAATGTATTCCAGCTTCTTAACGACGCGCCAGCCAATAAACAACACGTTTAAAGTGTGCACTAAATAGTGTGCTTCAGCACTGCAACAACTTTGAATAACAAGAATGCCAGTAAACTGATGGATGCTCTCTAATGCGCTTTATAAGCAATATAACTGCAATGAGAAGGGCAGATATTTAACAGTGACTAAAATCAGTAGAACTGCAGGACTTAATCTGATCAAACCTGTATCTGAGCATGCTACAAATTACCGTAATTATAAACATGCAGATGATGCAAAACTGTAAAAATTTAATATATCAGAGATCTATAAATCTGGTGCAATATGGTTATTTAACTTAACATCAAGTTTCACTGAATTTCATACAGCAGTTCCAGAGAAAAAGACATAAACGGAACAGCAATTTTCAAAGTCCTATAACTCCGAAAAAATTATTGAAGCAAAACATCCTGGTAATATGCACATCTCCTTTGGTAATGAAGCTTGTTATAAAGTTTCATTTCAATCCGCCCAGTTATTGCTAAGAAATATTCCGGACAAAAATTGCGTTCTATATACTAATTTCAGAAATCTTAAAAGTCTCATCAATCTCAGATAAATCAGTGAAGCGTAACTTCCTGGAAGTATCATTTCCTTTTTGCAATGAAGCAACCTATGAAGTTTTATTGAAATATTGCCATTAGTTGCTGAGAAACAGCCCGGACACACAAGTGGGAGGGAAAGAGAGACGGACGGACATAGCGGCGACTATACGCTCCCCAACATCTTTCGGGGAGCATTATAAACATATCGAATATACAAAGCAAAGTAAAAATGCACGTTGTCTAATGGCTGACATAATTGCTTCTCAAAATAAACGAAGTTTTTAAGATTATGACAAACAGAAATGTCCAACCCCTCATGCTTGCACAGCAATGTAAGACTGTTCTGCATGTCAAGCCCTTGTAAGACATTGGGTGATAAGGTCATATTACTACCAATATACATACACGATATCTCCTGACAGAACCACAAGTCCAATTCGTCACATTTGCATTTTAGTTCAAGATTCCAAAGTTTATCAAGACTACGAAGTCTATTGGGTAACAATGTGTTTTTTTCACCAATATCTATTATTTTGAGATTGTGACAGGACGACACGTTTAATACATCTCTCATTTGCACTTAAGTGTAAGTTTCTGAAGTTTACGTAGTCCACTTGGTATTAATGTTAAATTTTCACCAATATCATTTTCTGTTACATTGCGACAGGACGACACGTCTAATCCATCACATGTGCACGTCAGTTAAAGAATCAAAAGTTTATCAAGACCACTTAGTCCATCGGGGAATAATGTGATATCTTCACCAATAGGACGACACGTATAATCCATCGCATTTACACTGTAATGTAAGCTATGTCAGATTCTTAAGCCCATTTAGGCCACTGGGCAATAATGTGGTATCTCTATCAATATATATTCTTTTGATATTGTGACAGGACGACACGTCCAACAGTTCACATTTGCACTTCAGTGTCAGAATCTTCAGATTCTCAAGTCCACGTATGCAATTGGGTAATATGGTGATACTTTCACCAATATCCATCTGTGTTAGATTGTGGCAGAACGACACGTCTAATACATCACATGTCAACTTCAGTGTAAGCTTTGCAAGCCCGAGTAAGCATTTGGATACTATGACGATACTTTCACCAATGTCCATCTGTGTCAGATTGTGTCAGGAAGACACGTCAAATCCATCACATATTAACTTCAGTGTAATCTTCGAATGCCCACAGAGAATTTGGCAAATGATGCGATATGTCCATCAATATCTATTATTTGATGGCCGAGAGAAGACGACAAGTCCAACCCATTATATATAAACTTCAATATAAACTATAAGTTTGTTACGCTTCTGAAGCCTTGGAAAGCCATTGGGTTTCTAGACCGTTACAGGACGACAGGTCCAACCCATCACACATACACCTCTATGTAAGATTCTTAAGCTTCTCAAGCCTGTGTAGCCCATTGGGTAATAAGGTGATACTGTAACCAATATCTATTGTTTATAGATTGTGACAGGACGACAGGTCCAACCCATCACATTTACACATCAGTCTGAGATATTATACTTCTCAAGTCCGAGTAGCCCATTGGGTAATTAGGTGATATATGAATATCATTAAATTTAAGATTCTTAAGCTTCTCAAGCCCGTGTAGCCCATTGGGTAATAAGGTGATATCTCCCTCAATATATATTTGTTGTAGATTGTGGCAGGTCGACAAGTCCAAGCCATCACATTTACAATTCAATTTTACATTCTTAAGCTTCTCAAGCCCGTGTAGCCCATTTGGTAATAAGGTGATATGTTTCCCAATATCTATTGTTGCTAGATTGTGACGGGACGACAAGTCCAACCCATCACATTTACACATTAAAGTAACATTCGTAAGCTTCTCGAGCCTGTGTAGCCCATTTGGTAATAAGGTGATACCTTTCCCAATATCTATTGTTGCTAGATTGTGACAGGACGACAAGTCCAACCCATCACATTTACACTTTAATTTAAGATTCTTAATCTTCTCAAGCCTGTGTAGCCCATTTGGTAATAAGGTGATACTGTAACCACAGTGTAGCCTATTGGGTAATATGATGATATCTCCCAAAATATCTATTGGTTGCTAGATTGTAACATGACGACAAGTCCAATCCATCATATTAACACCACAATCTAAAATTCTTAAGCTTCTCTAGCCTGTGTAGCCCATTGGGTAATAAGGTGATATCTCCCAAAATATTTATTGTTTCTAGATTGTGAAAGGACGACAAGTCCAACCCATCACATTTACACTTCAATGTAACATTCTTAAGCCTCTCAAGCCTGTGTAGCCAATTGTGTAATAAGGTGAAATCTCCCCAAATATTTATTGTTTCTAGATTGTGACAGGACGACAAGTCCAACCCATCATATTTACACGACAATTTAAGAATCGTAAGCTTCTCAAGCCTGTGTAACCCATTGGGTAATAAGGTGATATCTTCCCGAATATCTATGTTTTCTAGATTTTGACAGGACGACAAGTCCAACCCATCACATTTACACTTCAAAGTAACATTCTTAAGCTTCTCAAGCCTGTGTAGCCCATTCGGTATTAAGGTGATATCATCCCCAATATGTATTGTTTCTAGATTGTGACAGGACGACAAGTCCAACCCATCACATTTACACTTCAGTGTAACATTCTTAAGCTTCTCAAGCCTGTGTAGCCCATTGGGTAATAAGGTGAAATCTCCCCAAGTATCTATTGTTTCTAGATTGTGACAGGACGACAAGTCCAACCCATCCCTATTACACTCTAATGTAACATTCTTAAGCTTCTCAAGCCTGTGTAGCCCATTGGGTAATAAGGTGATATCATCCCCAATATCTATTGTTTCCAGATTGTGAAAGGACGACAAGTCCAACCCATCACATTCACAACTCAATGTAACATTCTTAAGCTTCTCAAGCCCGTGTAGCCCATTGGATAATAAGGTGATAAAATCCCCAATATCTATTGTTTCTAGATTGTGACAGGACGACAGGTCCAACCCATCATATTTACACGACAATTTAAGAATCGTAAGCTTCTCAAGCCTGTGTAGCCCATTGGGTAATAAGGTGATATCTTCCCGAATATCTATGTTTTCTAGATTTTGACAGGACGACAAGTCCAACCCATCACATTTACACTTTAATTTAAGATTCTTAAGCTTCTCAAGCCTGTGTAGCCCATTTGGTAATAAGGTGATACTGTAACCACAGTGTAGCCTATTGGGTATTATGATGATATCTCCCAAAATATCTATTGGTTGCTAGATTGTAACATGACGACAAGTCCAATCCATCATATTAACACCACAATCTAAAATTCTTAAGCTTCTCTAGCCTGTGTAGCCCATTGGGTAATAAGGTGATATCTCCCAAAATATTTATTGTTTCTAGATTGTGAAAGGACGACAAGTCCAACCCATCACATTTACACTTCAATGTAACATTCTTAAGCCTCTCAAGCCTGTGTAGCTCATTGGGTTATAAGGTGAAATCTCCCCAAATATTTATTGTTTCTAGATTGTGACAGGACGACAAGTCCAACCCATCATATTTACACGACAATTTAAGAATCGTAAGCTTCTCAAGCCTGTGTAGCCCATTGGGTAATAAGGTGATATCTTCCCGAATATCTATGTTTTCTAGATTTTGACAGGACGACAAGTCCAACCCATCACATTTACACTTCAATGTAACATTCTTAAGCTTCTCAAGCCTGTGTAGCCCATTCGGTATTAAGGTGATATCATCCCCAATATGTATTGTTTCTAGATTGTGACAGGACGACAAGTCCAACCCATCACATTTACACTTCAGTGTAACATTCTTAAGCTTCTCAAGCCTGTGTAGCCCATTGGGTAATAAGGTGAAATCTCCCCAAGTATCTATTGTTTCTAGATTGTGACAGGACGACAAGTCCAACCCATCCCTATTACACTCTAATGTAACATTCTTAAGCTTCTCAAGCCTGTGTAGCCCATTGGGTAATAAGGTGATATCATCCCCAATATCTATTGTTTCCAGATTGTGAAAGGACGACAAGTCCAACCCATCACATTCACAACTCAATGTAACATTCTTAAGCTTCTCAAGCCCGTGTAGCCCATTGGATAATAAGGTGATAAAATCCCCAATATCTATTGTTTCTAGATTGTGACAGGACGACAAGTCCAACCCATCATATTTACACGACAATTTAAGAATCGTAAGCTTCTCAAGCCCGTGTAGCCCATTGGGTAATAAGGTGATATCTTCCCGAATATCTATGTTTTCTAGATTTTGACAGGACGACAAGTCCAACCCATCACAATTACACGTCAATGTAACATTCTTAAGCTTCTCAAGTCTGTATAGCCCATTGGTTAATAACGTGATATCACCCCTAATATCTATTGTTTCTAGATTGTGACAGTTCGACAAGTCCAACGCATCACATTTACACCACAATTCAACGCTTTTCATCTTCTCAAGCCCACGTAGGCTATTTGGTAATAACGTGAATTGTCTCGTAATACATAATGTTTCTGAACTGCGAAAACAGGAGAGGTCCAATGCACAAACCTGTTTATTTGTGCAAATAGCCGTACTTGAAAAAGACTTGCTATTACATTTTAAAAATAAAACCTTTAGGTTAGACGTGTTTTTATTCAATATGCTGACTAAGGCAGATTCTTTGTCTTCTTCTGAAGTAGTGT